>JBBPFP011142171.1:0-11618 GCA_037974795.1 Kaempferia galanga | reverse complement strand
AAGATATCTAAATTCTTAATATGAAAGATAATATTCCAAATAATAGTAATATAAAATCCTACGTAAAATCTAATATGATAAATTATATCAGAAGAATAACGTATAATTAAAAAAGTATAATATAATTATAATAAAATTTGAATATATGTATAACTAATTTAATATACATGTAATATATATATTTATATATGATCAAAGAAATCAATAAAGACAGAATATATATAGTAATATAATATTTAGAGAACATATTTGAATATCAAAATAGAATAAACGATAATGGCAACGGAATACAATTTTCGTCGTGGATTCACGATGGAAATAGGATTCCATCCATGATCACAAGCGAAATTACAATTTCATCGGTAGACCTTATGCATTTTTAATATTTTCTATATAATAATACCGACGGAATTTAAGATGGAAAAAAATCCGTTGGTATTCCCTAACAGATATGCGATGACATTGGAGATCTCCGATTAAATATCAATTTCGTGGTAGAATTAGAATTCCGACGGAAAAAAAAATTCCGTCCACATTTCCATCCGTATTTGTAGATTTTTTTAGTTGAATTGCACTTCACCAAAAGATTACCTCATGGAACATGTCAAACTTGATTGGAGTTCGCCATGAGTTAAGGCAACTTAAGCTGGGTTCTGTCTTAACTTGAATTAATTAATTAGGGTTTCAATAATCGAATCTTGATACCACGTGCCACCCATCTCCTCCTCCACATCACTACGAGTTAAAATGGAAATTTAAAAATAGTATGTATACACGTGGCCATTCATTATTGTTTGAAAAGGACAAACTAAAGTAAACAAAAAAATGTTTCTTTTGAGTGCTGATTGTTTAATTATGTGGCAATATGTGGCAATTGCCACATAATTAAACAATCAGTACACAAAAAAACCATGGCTTGATATGGTTAATGATAACTGATAAGACAAAACAAATTAATCTTCTGTAATAAAATATCATTTGTGTTTTGACAATGACTATAATATCATTTGTGTTTTGACAATGATTATGTATCCGATAAGGATGACGAAGAAAGGTTAATTAATAGGGTTCAAATTTATAACTAATTAATTAAGGAATAAACGGTGATTCATATAATTTATTTAACTATCATGTATAGTAACGGTTATAATATTAGTATTTACTAATAATTCGATTTCCACTACTCGTGGTGTTTCTTAATTTATTTAGGTAGATATAGTTGGCTTCTTTGTTCGAGTTCAAGTTTCATCGGTGGTGCAGATAATTTCTGTCAATTGTGCGGACAGTATTATTTACTACTAGATTGTAATCTGAGTTTTACTTGTCCCCTCGTATTCAATACTAATAATTTTATATTGTAACAGCTATATTAATTTATAATATGAATATTTATTTTTATCAATATTGATAATACTAATTAATATTATATTAGAATAGTTACAAATACTAACTCTTATGTATGGATAATTTATTTCTTATTAACACTCGCTGTACAACCGTAGTAATTATGGAACCTTAATTACTATAATTAACTAATTGCTACTAGATAGTACATATTAGAATTAAGTAACAACTATGATCTTATAATAGCTATAGTTACATAACAACTATTTCGTGTAGTGGGTATAATATGAAAATAAGAGTATTTTTGAAAAGTAGTTAAAATGGGCAGAGATAATTTTGAAATGCGATGTTTTGATAGTAAATGATTACTTTTGTTATGAAAAAAAATAATTTTAGTAAAAAGGAGGAGTTGTCCTTTTTTTTATTTTTTCAAGGAATAAATTTGAATTCAAAGAGAAATTGGAAACGGTCACGAGCGTAACAGTCGGCGTCTCCAAATTAATTTTCTAAAATCTTGTTTTCATCAATTCCTGCCAGTAATTTTAGAACTTATTTTTCTAAAATTTGATATTTATATACAGGCGGAAGCTCTGTGCGTAATGAAATCGACGCCATGGAGAAGATCAAAACCACACGAAGAGGCGGCCTCACCCATCGCCTCGCTCAAATGTTCTTCGACTCTTCCTGCACCGTCGCCGCCGCCGCCACCGCCACGGCCGCCTCTCATCTCGCCGCCAAGCTCCATGAGCATTCGCTTCCTTACCCTCACTACAGAAGATGCTCCGGCCGATGCCAGCAGCTGCAGCGCCGCACGGCCCACGGGCATGCGAGTTGCGAGCCGCGCAGGCCGTCTTCTTCTCCGGCGACGAGCCAATTGAAGCTCAGCGGCTCTTCATCCTCGTGCTCCGCCGGCAGCTCGGAGAGAGCGAGCGAGGTCGTGAACAGAGGAGTTGCTCTGGTGAAGAACTCCAGCGATCCGTACGCGGACTTCCGGAGCTCGATGGTGGAGATGCTCGCGGGGCGGGAGGTGAGCACCGTGAGCGACATGGAGGGACTCCTGCGCCGCTACCTTTCCCTGAACTCGCCGCGCCACCACGCCGTGATCATGGAGGCCTTCGTCGACGTTTGGGAAGCTATGCTGGATCGATCATGCATTAATTAACTAGCTAGCTAGACATCAGACCATGCAAAGGCCTGTTTGTTTCGTGTTGAGAATTGCAGTAGATGATTCAGATTATTTTGCCTCAGGGATATAAAATCCTTGATCCATGTTTGGAACTCAACCGAGAGAATTTGTTGAAATTGAGACTCGATTATTAGATACTTCACAAATTGAGAAAGTGTCATACTATACACCATTACAACCCATGTTAAAGATGAATATGACTTTTCAAACTTAATTTGGGACTTAGAATCTAACTGTCTATCACCACGATCCGTGTTCTGTTTTAAGTTAAGATCACTCAAATATCTGCTTTGCTTTTCATATAAAAGTTCTATTTCTTTAATTTATAAAATTAAAATTAAGATATTATTAATACTTTTCTTTTAGGATAAAAGACTTAATTTTTTTTTATAAGATTGGAATTAATATCTAGTATTTTTTATAAGAGTGTGGTGTAACTTTCGTATTTGGACAGGCAGACAACATCAGTTTGTGTCTTGATAATTCATTGCTACAGGCCAGAGCAGACTATTTATCTTCTTTGACTCGATCAAGGGATAGAGTGGAAGAGATTATTGCGGCCACCGATTTCCGCCCACTGGAACGCGAAGATGGTTTTTTCTATTGTTCTGTTTAAGTAGTACTTTTTCTTTGGGCCCTACTTGACCTGACCGGGGAGATTATGGAATTGGCCATCGGGTAGTACCTAATCGCTTGCTATGATGAGGCTGTGAAAAACAGAGAACATGAACTAGGCCTAGGCCAATCATTGCGTCCAATGATTCGAATTCGGTCGTGTTGATTGAGTTTTGATGGAAATGGAATAACAATCGCAGTGTTTGCCCATAGAGAATAGGCGTGAGCTTCGAGTAGCATTAATGGAGTAGTGCCCAGCTCTGGAGGGCCCAGGTGGGTCATCAACTGTATGAAGCTACAGTGGAGAACGTAGACTCGTTTCTGAGCCATCGCATACTGCGCAATGTCACATATCTGAGACGCCCAAGTTTCTGGGTAATTTTAACCCCATTCAGATGCCTCTCTGTCAAGTTTCATCAACTGTTTTCTCTGGGATGATGTTTCATATAATGAGACCAGTTTCAATTTTATATTGGATCGGATATTTTCGGATGTTTACGGAGTGGATTTATCCGATGGTTAATATGTGAGACTAGATGAATCCACCTCTAAAATTAATGGGAACAAAGGCTCAGATACCTGAATTATTTTTAAAAAAAAAAATTAATAATCATAATTAAGTGTTATATGATATGAAATCATTATTGATGTTTTAACAGTTTAGAGTTACCTCTTGATCTTTTGTGAATGCTACAGTTCTAAAGGAACTTCCCTTCCAACCATTACACTTCTTTGCTTTGTCATAGTTCAACTCAATTCTCCGTTAGAAAACCTCAAGGTACATCTCTGCTAAGTATCCCATTAGATCACTTTAGGGGATAACGATCACGCCGATTCATTTCCCAAACCTCCCCAAATATATTGGAAGATAGTGAATAACAAATGGCATTCGGCCAGTGACCTCCTAGGTGGAAGGAACCTAGCAAGAGGCAAAGACCTATTAAAACAACTCTTCGCCACAGTACCAACTCGGATAAGCGGGGTCCATTAGGTCGCTTTAGGAACAAAAAAGGCGTTGACAGGCATTTATACAAATTACGCATTAGATGTAAAAATATTACAGTTATCAAGACAGTTTGGAGTTTTTTTTGTTTGTTTGTATGGTCTAGAGAGCGATTTAAACTATAAAACCGACAGGTTCCGCAAATCGTCTGACTCTCACTGGCAGGACAACTGTCATGAAAAGTCCTTCGCTTTTGTAAATCAATTGAACTATATGTTACACCAGTTAATTTACAAAGAATGGGAGACCTGTGATTCTCACTCTCTCTCTCTTTCTCTCTCTTAATAGCTTGTTTAATAAATAATGGGAGATTGAATAAGAACGGACAACGCTAGACCTACTATGAAGAAAAGAGACTTTTCCAAGGAGTCAGAAAAGGGAATTTTCCTGAAGGAATCAGCATCAATCGTTAGTATCTAGTTCATGAACTTCCGGCAGTTCGGAGCTTTGCAGTGACATGGAACTTTGCATTCATCCCCTTCATCAGGATCAAAAAGATAGTCGTACCTGCAAGCCATCACACAGGTTTGAACTTGAAAATAAATAAAATTTGTTAAAACTATAACAAGCAGACAAATTAATGTTCAACACAATAATTTTGAGTAGTCCACTAGCAACGTGTTACCCTGGCGGAAATAAGGCGTATTGAGTGCCTGGAAATTCCATAAATTTCCTATTTCAGATTTTCTGAAAAGACAGCCAAGTGATGAAGAGAAGGAACTGTTTAGAACATTTGTCTACAATGTTTGAGGATATTCTTTTTCTCAGACATCTTGAAGGATGAGTGAGCTTCATATTTTTCTATTTGGAAAGATTCTGATGAGGTTTCCAATATCCATTTGATTCAAATCGAACCAAACTACACTCCAAAACATATTTAAAATTACATAGAAATTTTATCAAGTAGAATTTGTTTAAATATCAAATTAAATAAACTTTGAGAATAAAAATTAGAATTAATGGTTTCAATGCGGTAGAGATTCAAATTACAATAACAACCAAATCAAGATTTTAACTAAAAGATTAGATTGATTGTGTCTGGTTTTTCATTTAACCAAATATTGGACATGTTAGATATAGATTTTTTATCATATTTAAAATTTAAAATTTCAAACAATAAATTCCCTTAAAACTAACCAAATAATTAGGTTATGGCAAACCAAGATAAATTTAGACTCGTTTTAATCAGTTAGTATTGGAGCGAAGTTCAATTTCAGATATTCTCATTAGCTGCGTTGAATTGGGTTAGTGGAACTTTTTAGCACTTGGGAGTTTCATATTCCTCCTACTTCCCTTCTCTCCCAATCCTTTCCCTCACTTACCTTCTTCACATGGCATCACATCGCCCGTCAACCATCTCTCTCTCTATCTCTCTCTCTCTCTCTCTCTCTCTCTCTATATATATATATATATATAAGACATCTCATTTTTTGAGATAATTAGATTTCACTCATGATTCCTTTTTATTTACTTTGCTTTTTTCATAAAAATTTATACTTATATTACACTTTTAGAGTTGTCTAAGCAATTAAAATTTTTTAATGATTCTTCTTATATCATGATTTTGTAATTATATTGGTGCTTATTAGTGTATAAATCTTGTTCAGCAAGTACCAAAAAAATTGTCACAGCCATTGAGAGTTCCATATCATGCTAATTGCCATAGACGCACTTGGGCCATGACAAAGAACACAACATCGATCCAAAATATTATATAAAATAGCTCTAAAATTGGTCTCAACTCTCAAGTAAGTGAAGTACACATGAAATCTCATCTTATGTTCCTATCATCTAACAAGATTTCATGTTTTTCATTGGAGTCTAAATTGCATTTGTTTTGTCAAACTGAAGAAGTTTATAATTTTTAGGAGTAAGGAATTTCTCTCGAGTTTCCAATTCCAAAATAAATAAAAGTATTATTGGCCAAATAGGACATATGTTTGTCCATCGAACCAATGACTACTTGTGGAGCATCAAAAAGAATATTTTTAGGAATAGACATGGAGGCCACACAATTTCAGAGGAAAGAAGGATTTTGATCAAAACATTTTCTCAAAGACCATGAATTTTAGGTCTTACTTTCTATAAGCCAACTCACCTAGTGTGATAAGGTCTGGTTGTTGTTGTCGTCGTCTTTAAACTTTCTATACAGTAAACAACATTAATTTTCTCTAGTGTCCTAAGTTTATGGTTCTCAGAACATCAACCAAAGGTAATATCCATAAAAGTTCTCAGAACATTAATTTTCTTTTGGAAGAGTTAAGCCATAAATTGAACAATAAAATTAGTTTCATAAGTATGTCTATGGAAGTGTGGAATAATATTAGCATGCAACATATAAGAATTTGATAATATCGTGCATATGGAGTTCAAATGGGGATGCACTGCATAGAGCTAAATGGTGGGATAAGTTTCATCTAACCAACCCCAAATTGTCGGAACAAACAACTACATGATGATGGAGGAACACAGGAAATTTGATAATTATCATACTCATGAAGCGTACGAGTGTAAGGAAAAATGAGATACAGAAATATCCTAAATGTAAATGTTTGCAGATACAAAATGAACTTACGTTAGTTCTTCACCAAGAGAAACATTTGTTTTAGCTATCAAAACAATTCGGCTTTCATCGTCACCAACACTCATGATCCTAGCATAGCAATTGGGCATGCACTGCATAGAAGTAATAATTCTTTTGTCATCACTATGTATGATTCAATAAAAGATTATCCTATCAAACAAATGGCTCACTGAATGGTTAATCAAGCGTGCTATGTTTCCTTTATTTGTTGCATCAACCACCACTTCTTCACTGATCTTAAAAAACTGCAAGACAAAAGAATATATTAGACAATAAACATTAAAGTGCTAGGATATTATAGTATTATGGGCAGTGCAGAGTAAATCTGTAATCCATTTGTAATTTTGTGATCTTTTATCTCTCCCTCTCCCCTTTTATCTTTCAACACAACTTAAGTCTAATAGCTGATGAGTAATATAGATAAACGTTCTTCCACTATATGAAAAATGAGACCATTCAGAATTGGAGACAAGGTTTACTGTAAGTTCACACAAATCACACTTAACATTGATAAAATCAATAAACATTACAGATTCTGACCATCAGATCATAGTTAACCAGTTTTTGAATTGACAGAGAAGCAAACATTACCAAAATGCTTTCCATGCAAGTTCACACTACAATCTGAGAGAAGAGAATCATTGTATCTGTACTCCCTACTTCTCAAAGCCAATAGGGTGAAAACTATCCTTGACTATTGTGCAATCCTTAAAAGCATAACAATAGGTTTGAGGATCAAACTTATCTAGTAATCTTCCTCTTCACAGATATCTTTTTTTGGTGTGTGGGCATGTGTGTCGCATTGCACAAGAGATGGAATTATTAAAAGAATGCATAGAAAATTAGTGCATGGATTGATTACTGTTTTTATTTGTTGAGGTAAAGCATGTCCATTGTATGATTGGTTTTATAGAAAAGGGTTTCTTATGTTGATCAGAGAGTCTCAGAAAAGGCCATCTCACAACTGATAATTCACACTTGCTAGGCCAAAATGCTATTATAGAAGATCAACAAAAAAAAAAAAAATCTTGAAAACAAAATCCTAGATGTGGCGCAGACCACATTGAGTTATCAGATTATACTGGCCACATAGATCATGTTATGGTTACACCTCAAACAGACAAACAACCCCTATATAACATTTAAACTATGTAGGCTCCATCAAAATGCAAGATGAATCTCCAAGAAAAATCGAACTATAAAGATCACAAACCTAACTACAACCAAAAGTCTTAGAAATCTTTAACTAAATGGCAAATATTTAACAAATTACACGAGGCCAGCATGATTTTCATTTTTTAAGCAAACATATATACCCTTTCAAAAAAAAGAAATATGTTTCATTACAAAATTTAGCATTGCATACATACCCTTCTAAATTTTCAAATCTCTCATACATGCCATTAGTTTGAATTAAACTTAAGTTAATGATTGTTGGTTAAAATTATATCCCAAAATGCATCTATTTTAAGATTATTGAGTTCTTTTTTCCTTCTCGGTCTCTCCTCTTCTCATTTTAATTAATCGTATGTTTAATAATCTTTTCATATTCAAATATTATTCCAAATGATCAAATGTCATTTCAAAAAAACTTTGTAAAAATATCAATAAGCAATCTAATTCAAAATATTTCATATGTTTAAAAGTTAAAAGGGAAATATTTTTTATTGTGATCATTTCTTTACCATTTTAAGAAGGAAAAACTCTCTAATATCATATAAGTGGAAAAATGCAAATTTTTCTTATAGAATAAAGTAAAAAACATAAATAAGGAAAATGAGAGTTGAGCAAGTACCAAACTACTTATTCTACTTACCAAACAGCAAACATGTTTACAAACGAGGATAATTCATGCAAAAAAAAAAAATTGAAGTGGTCAGACAATATCGTAAATATGTAATATTAATGTCGGTGATTACTCAAAGAATATCATATCAACAGACAACTGCCATACATCTTAGAATAAACTGTTGATTGGTGCATGCTGCTTAATCGTGTTATGAATAACAGCCCAAGCTAATGGTTTCCTTTAATTTTAATATAGTTTCACAAGAGAAATATATCATAGACTGTTGATTGGTGCATGCTGCTTATCATGCTATGAATAAAAGCCCAAGCAAATGGTTTCCTTTAATTTTAATAAAGTAATTTCAGGAGAGAAATGTATCATAGACCATTGTGCCATTTAATAGAATTAAAGATTGCTGGAAATAACAGTTTGTTCATTAGTTTAAAAAGATATGAAAATATTAAAAACGATTCTCATGTGAGATTTTTTGGACTAGCAAATGACAGAAGATAAATACGGTAGAAAGGGAAGAAGAATACTCACATAGCAACCCTTTCCCTCCAATCGGTATCGTACTTCTCTCAGGTCTGCAACACTACGCCTGACTTGTTCACCACGATATTCAATAACCTGACAATAGTTCACCAGTTGTTAGTTTCATCAAATCATTCTCATGTCCTATGAAATTCAATGATGCCCAATGCTCAACATTATAAAATGGCACATATAATGTTACATGACTCTTTACGCATCCATGCCTTTGAATATCATGTACAATCACTAAGGGTATGTTTGGTAGGATTGAATAAAATGCTTCATTCCCTATATGATCCAATGTTTTGATTGAGGTGAAATGATATTTACAAAGAATATCCACCCATTGTGTGTTAAAAGATGGAATGTTTTCAAACAAAAAAAGAGTGGAATGCTTCCTTCCGCTACTACTAAATATGCTTCATTCCTCTACTCCTAAATATAATATTATTAATAATTTCAAATATTAGATAGAGATAAATAGATAGATCATAGATGGACAGAAAAGTGTAGGTTGGGCGAACCATACAGGACGAGGCGGGTCAACTGTGCCAGTCAAGTGAGCCAAGCACAACGAGAGGACTGAATGTGCTAAGTAGACTTGCATGATGAACATACTAAGAAAGCTAAGTAGATCGAGTGGATTGCATTGACTGGGCAAACTAAACATGTTCCAAGTGAGGTAGAGAACCTAGTGGATTAGAAAATTTGAATATACTTGTCATTCATGTAGGTTAGACCAAATGGACTGAGTGTATGAAACTGGCTCAAGTTCCAAAATCTCGATCTGTATCGATATTTCAATTTATGACCGGAACGATACGGTTTTGGTACCATATTATATCGTAGCAGTATGATTTCGATATTTTTTAAATATAAAATATATTAATTAAAAATTAATCTAAATATTAAAATAATAAATAAATACTAATTTTTGAAAAAAAAACTTAAAAAATAATGAGATAGTGGTATAGTATATGATAAATAAATAAATAAATAAAAATTTATTATATATTTTTGAAATTTAAAAATAAATAGCATACATATGTTGATATATATTAAGCTAATGGGGTAGTTATATTAGGGTTAAATTAAATGTGTTTAGATTATCAGTCATTTTGCCCAATGCAGACAAAACTTCTCATTCCACCTTGGACCGCACAGGCATGCCTATGGTGTTGACGCATCGCGACTCGTCCATGGGCCCGCGGTGGCCGACGGCATCGAAGGGGTAAGGTTTTAGGTTTAATTAATTAACTTGGGTTAATAATTTTAATTAACTCCTATCTATATTGGGATAATTTAAATAGGCTTAATTAAAGCCTAATAAAATTATCTCATTATATATATTTTTTTAAAATAATAATAATAATAATATATATATATATATATATTATTAAAAAAATATATTTAGATTAAATTTTTATTTTTAGTTAATATATTTTATATTTAAAAAATACCGAAACCTTGTACGACTTGAGATTTTAAACCTTGATTGAAATTATTAACCTAATTTTTTATTATTACCCTAAGTTTTCTCACAACCTGCAATCCGAGCGATATGTGTGACCTCGCCATGACCCATGGAGGTTGTGGCGGCCTCGCCGCTGCCCGTGGACATCACAACGACCTCCACATCCCCATCGGGGCACGACAAACAAAGATCCCCTCTGCAGTGTTAGTGGTGTCGGTGCTGAGCGGCGAGCGGAATGGTAAATTTCATCCATTTCGCCCGACACGAAACAAAATTTTAAACATGAACCGGCTAAATGGATCAAGCGTAAAATGAATTATTTCACTTGTCATACTAATTCATTAATGGAATGAATCATTCCACAATTTTCGTTTTGTTCATTGCTATCAAACATAGCCTTAAAGCTTATTCAGTTAGAAGGATAGATAACTTGATGGATGGATGGATGGATGGATGACAAAGGAATGATGATTAATTTATTCTTTCACTTGTCTGTTTGGATGAACAGATGGATACAATGATCGCTCTAAACATCTATCATTTTACTTGGAAGAATAAGCGAAAGGATGATACCTATATTTGATTTTACAAAAAAAAAAAAGAATAATAATATCCTTTCTTATGTAACCCATTTTATCTCCTTCCTAATTCCATCAAACTAACTTTCATACCACAATTAAAATGGAACAGTTGTAATTAACCAACATAATCAATCAATAATTTTTTTCCTTCACAAGATTTAGCCATGGTGGTTAATCCATGTAATTCTTACATCTTTTTGGCTTGATTGATGAGGTGTGCTATAGATTGTGTTGTGGCTAGAATGAGATGGCTGGTTACTTTTGATCCACAATTAGGAATTACAATCAAGGTTTAAAATTTCAACCCATGTCGATGTTTCAGTCCCAGACCAGAACGATACGGTTTCGGTATCGTATCGTCCCGTGCCAATACCATTTCGGTATTTTTTTAATTTATATATAGTAATTATTAGATAAATATGTTTATTGTATATAATTTAAAAATAAATTGTATATTGATGTTATATAAATTCTAAATTATTGAACAACTTAATATTGTTAGAAAAAA
>JBBPFP011141955.1:0-11621 GCA_037974795.1 Kaempferia galanga | reverse complement strand
ATTAATTAAAATTTTAAAATTTAATCTAAATATTTAAAACTAAAAATATAATTTTATATATATATCTATATTATATCAATGGGTTAATTTTATTAAATTTTAATTAAATCTATTTAAACGGTTAGGAGTTGATTAAAATTATTAACCTAAAGTAATTAAATTAAACCCTAACTTACAACTTACTTGTGTACCCTGTTTTGGTCCGGCGATGAGTTCGACGCATCGCCGAGACTGCATGATGAATTCGGAAGCATCACCGCATCTGGGTGACGCATCCGAGCCCGTTGCTAAGCCGAGTGACACCTCTAAGCCCGTCGCTGGGACCGGATGACACCTCTGGGTCACACGGTGGTGAAAGAAGGTGAGTTACCTCCTAAAGCACCGCCTCCCACCGAGGCGGCCACCTCGACCGCCATTTAGAACACAGTCTATTAATGATATATTCATAAATCCGTTCTTGTTGAATAATAAATCTAAGATATTTAAACTTTTGACACAAAGATTTCATGTTCATCTATCTTATCTATTTCGACAATTCTTTTCTTCATAATAAAATCACATTTTATAGATTTAGTATTCATTCTTCTTATCTTAAAAAAAAAAAGTATAGCTCTGAATTCTTTTATTTTTTCCAAAAATATAATCTTCAAATTTAATCTAATAACTCTCGGCAATTATCAGCATATCATCTGCGGATAACATACATGGAGCTTTATCTATAATTATAAAAAATCCATTTTTCTGATAATATTTCTAACACTAATAACAATGTTAGCGTGCATATAAAAAATGAGATTGCAGAAGTATAGAGAAACTTGTGCTAAAATAGATCCTTATGGGAAAAGCCAAAAATACTACAAAATCCAAGTAACCACATTGTTCTAATTACCGTTAGCTTTTTGTATGCCATCTCAACTAGCTTGTCCATTGCAAGCTGCTCGAGTTTTCTGTCAATTGAAAAAATTCAAAACTTTAGTCATGGTAGATGAAGAACTAGATTGTAACAAGAAAAGCATAATGTTGTAACCATACCTCTCTTCAATTTCTTTAGCATCCTGAATTGCTTTCTCTAATTTGCTCAGCTGATCTTTCTTTTGCCTCACCTATTAAAGAAACTCAAAGTTAGAATAGTAACTATTGTCAACCAAAAGAAGAAAGAATTAAAGAAAGTCTTGGTGTGTCAATATATAAAGAAAAGTGCATTGACCATTAAATAAATTTTGATAAAAGCGGCTATGCAATCTCTAAGCTTTTCGACAAAACAACCATTATTCTTATCATCCCCATGCATGAGGAGGTGGTCCAAAATATCTGCATGCCCAAAATCTAGGATCTGTGATCCATAATCATTTGCCAAATAAATATATTCGAAGCCTATAACCTGTTGTAACAGCCTCATCTGAAGTTCTGAAATGACCTTGTCGATTTCTCCATCTACGCCTTCAGAAAGATCTGGCTGTACAGATATAACAGGAAAAGTCAGTTTTATTAAAAAAAATACGATTTGCTATAATTTGAAAGAACAATCCCGCAATTTTAATATGCTTCAAAAGGGTGAGCAAAGATGTATCATTCCAAAAATTTTCTACTGGAGGTAATATCATAAAATATGCAAAGAACTAGAGAAACTTGGGCTGTTGATAATGTGGCCAATAATCTTCATTAAGCTGCAGCTTCAAAAACAGTAGCAACAAATCGTATACTTCAAATACAATGAATATTTTCTAAGAATCTCTCTATATTTAGGTATTAATTCAGGTTCATTTTGCATTTTAAATGGCCGCTTGCCAAAGAATATTTTGGCCAGATTGCCAGAATATACAACAGTGCCGAGAACCAGACTTAAAGGAAATCCTCCAAATCTTGGATAGCCAGACCAATTCAAATGGTTTCTACATGAATGGAGAGATTAAGGACTTAGACGGGTTCTGTTGTTATGCAAGAGTGTAAGTGATTGTGGGTAACTTCTTTTAGATCCTAAGGTTGGGTTGAAGACTTAAAATGAGTTATTCTGGAAACTAGTTCCCATTTATCTTGTTGTCTAGAACCTGGATTGGGAAAAATGAAACATTTCCTTGAATTCTTACATTTGAATATCAAGAAGCACATCTGCTCGTTTCTTCTGACAAATTTAAGATTGAAAGAATGGGTTGCCTTGGGTTATTCTCCTATATGTGTCAGAGGCCCGGATGGAAGTTGCCATACCAGTCCTTGAGTTAGAGAGATCAAGGTGATCCTAGAAATAATTCTCTTGTTTTGGCTAAAATTGTGTATTTGAAAGATGAGGAAATTTCACATTGCCCTCCAATAGATCCAGACTTTTCCATTGTACTCGCTGAACATAAATAAATTACTTTTTATCCCCAAAATTTTTTAAAACTGTCCACTTTGCCACTTCTGTTGCACTTTGACAGGTCAACCGTGTGGTTAACATCAACTTTGTCACCCATTGAGAAGATGAGGAAACACTCAAAGGTATTTCAAAAATCATTTCACATTACTCTACCAATTTTTTTGAAAACCATTTTGCTTCACCCTCACAAATTTCTGATACCATTTCATTTAACCCTTCCAAATTTGATAGTTTTTTACACTTCTGTAAACAATTTCACTTTGCCATTGACCACTTTCTTAACCTAACAAAGATTGGTGGAGGTGACAAAGTGAAACATTCAAAAGTCTAAGGGCAGATGTCAGTTATTAAATTCCAAAAAGTCAAGTGAAAAAGTGGAATATTCTCAAAGAAGATATTCCTTGAGCAACCCATACATTTGGGCAGTGTTTAACATCTTCCTTATTCTAATAATTTTGGACTAGTGGAACATGAGGATGATGTCATTTCATCACCTTATTATCAGAACAAGTGTTTACAGGTTCCCTTTTTAGGATCTATAGGAAAGTGTCATCCCAGTCCAAACTCCCAAGCATTCCAGGTATCAAATAGATCATTAAAGTCAAAGCTACAATTAACACTATAATTTTAATTAGAAACCCATTTGTTCATATCATTTATCATATGTTGCTCACTTATGCCATATCCAATACCATTTTCAATTACTTAGAAAGACTCCATTGTGACTAATTGTGCACATAGATAGATCAATGACCAAGTGTCTTCTAAAAGTGTTGACCTTGCTAGCTTGCAGTATGGCAATGAATTAAGCTTTAGAGATTCTGAGCCTTGTCTGATGAACTGATTTATCCATGTCAAGCTGATTTGCGGGCAATCCTTTGTTTTCTTTATACTAGTTTGTATTACAAAGAGTATCCAGATACCAAAACACTTGTTTGCTGGAATTAATGATGTAGATAGATATAAAAATAAATTGAATCAGGGTGGATTGTCAAAAAGTGTATTTAGATAAGGGACGTAACAGATACGCTAAAATAAGAATGAGGATGAAGGCATTAGGCATCATAATTTTTTTTTGTTGGATATGACCATTCAATTTCTATTGCTCAGCAGAAACAACTTTCTACACATTCTGTCTCTACCGCTTCTCATAACATTCATATCCTCAATAAAAAATTAATACAATAGTTCTAGTCAAGGTTTAAAATCTCAACCTATACCGAGGACCAAAACGATGCAGTTTCGGTACTGTATTATGTCGTGCCGGTATGGTTTTGATATTTTTATTAGAGTTTAAAATATATAAACTAAAAAAAATAATCTAAATATTTAAAAAAATAAAAATAATTTTTTAAAAATATAGATTGAATTAATAGGATAGTTTAAAAATTATTTAAATTATACCAACTATAGCTACGAGTTGATTGAACTTATTAACATAAGTATTTTAATTAAAAGAACTGTTCCACCTTCGTCACTGTCAGTGAACACGAGGCCATCGCAATGCCTCCGCGGCAGCCACGAAGCCTGTGCGTGCATGGCCTTTGCGATGCGTGCACAGCGCCTCCATGGTCGCGGTACCTCGGGCATGCGGGTGCTGATTTCAGCGAGCAGAACGAATTTTTTCACCCGTATCAAGTGACACAGCACAATATTTAAAACCTTGGTTCCAATACAAATTGCAAAGCAAAAAGAAGTGAATGGAAAGATTTACAGTTGCACCTATGCCATCAACATATGAATAAATAAACAAAATGGAAAAGTCATGTTTAGTTGCTTACCACTGTTTCTGGAAATAAGCCAATACTATGAAGCTCCATCAAGATCCTATCATCGAGTGGCATTTCCTCAAACTGGCATCTATAGGAAGAACTGTTGCCCATTGCCTCAAGCTGAGTGCAATTATTTTTTTGGTAATCAGAAAGATGAACATTATCAGCTTTTAGGATAGCATTATTTTCCACTAGTGGTTCATAACCAAATAATAAATTTTGGATGTTCACGTGCTTGAAGTTGTTTGAGGCTATAAATCCATCGCCCAGACTTCTTTTATGATTCTTGTAATCAAGCTCCAAGTCATCATCGATAACATGACTGTTAGAATCAGTATAAATATAATCACTCGAATGCAGTAACAATGACTCATCTATGATGTCATTGTCAATCTTTTCAGACTCATCTTCTGAAATAAAGGCTGAGAGAAGCCTTTGTGAGAGGGGCACCATTTTGTGGCACTTTCTCTTTGTCTCTGATCTTCCAACTGATATTTTATCAAGTTGTTTCCCATCCGATGAATACGAGGGCCCAAATGTTTTGTTTGTTGGTCGAACTACATCTATTTGCTTACTAGCAAAAGAAGAGTGAGGTGAAGCCACATCACAAACAATCTCAACCTGAAAAGAAAACAATTTAACTGGATAATATGATACTGAAGAAAATGTTATACGAGCCAAAAACTTGTCAAACCAAAATAACAGTAGTATTGCAATACGATATTCATAGAAAATGGCAGACAAATGAAAGACACTCTGTGCTTGCCACCCTAAAAGCATCAAGGGTGAGCATTAGCAGGTAAGTGTTTTATTAATGAGTACAATACAATAAAATTACACAATCTGAAAATTAGATGTGGATAGTAAAATACCTCATGGTTAACTTCAGGCAAGTTAGATAAACTTGAATCTACCTCCTCAGCAAAATGTATCTGTGAGAAAGGTGGATTCAGTAGCAAGAAATCTTTAACCCTAATAAGGACAACAAATGTTATACATATTGTTGCCAGTAACAAAACAAACACTAACCTGGTGCTTTACATAAGATATTTCCTCCAATGTCGGAAATGCAAAAATAGGTTCCATTTTTTTCCAGAAAGAGTTAGAACAAGCATTACCTGCAAAGTGAAAAAAATAAAAATAAAATTGAGGGAACAATGAACCATAATGTAAATCCACTTGATACTGAAGGAAAACATGTTTAAGATTAAACCTACCGTTAGCGTTGCGAGCATCATTTGCAGCTGCTAGTAAATCATCACGATCATCAATTGATGCTCCTACACAAATTAATCAAATTAGAAGACCAGATGAAGATAATAAATGGAACACCAGATAGTCGCTAAATGGCACCAAATATGGAACCTGCTGATTCTGAGGAAATCATTATTTGAGGACGTGCATAAGCCTTTCGGTCAGACATCTTCTTTGAAGGAGGACGGCCTATCCTACTGCATGCAGATATGGTACAATTTTAATACTAAATGAATTCACAAGTAAAAAGTAGGAGAAATATTTTCATTCCTTAACAAACTAAGTCTCAAACCTTTCACTCCTTTCAGAACCTATCTTTTTGTTCTTGAGTGGCTTAGTTGTATCAATACTTTCCATTTTTTCCTTTGCCAAAGGTAAACAAGCTTTTGATTGTACTGAGCTTCTTCCACTCCTCCCCTGTCTTCTAACTCCATCTCCAATCTCTTCTTTTGGAGGAGTCTTGTTCTTCTTTGTAGGCAAAAGAAAACTCGATGCCTTAAGCGAAGTTTGTGCACCATCCTCTAGCTCAAAACTATCATTTCCCTTATCCTTGAACTTGCTTTCAACAGCAGCTGATTCCTCACTTTCTGACAACACAGAAGGGGAAAGGACATTATCGAGTTTCAGTTTACTGGACATGACCCTAGGAACTAAAAGCCCACTGGTGTCCATTGTTGTCATTCTGGCTCCAGCCTCAGGAGTTACGTATCCTTCAGTTAAAAATTGAGCTTCATCCAAATTGGAGACAGGAGAAACAACATTAACTCTTCTCGTCCTAGAGATCTTTTGTGGCCGCTGACCACCCCATTGAGTTACAGGGGGAGATGATGACTCATTAGGCACAGGTCGTTTGCGATTGGTCACGGTTGAAGACTGAACTTTGTTCACGCCAGAAGCCTGTTCCCACCCATCAATGTTTCCAGATGAGCGAAGAAAACTAGGAGATGCATTCACTGAGGCACCTGAAACAGTCCTAGGTCCCCTCGATGCTTTTCCTTTTACCAAAGGACTTTGATTTCCAGCTTGAGCATCCTCATGAACATTTAGCCTGATGTCATGATACACCAAGTTAAGCTTGCTGGATACCCAAAAAGGGAATCAAAAGTAAACAAAAGAAGATTTTTCTTTTAAAAAAAAAAAAAAACCACTGCCTTCTTCCAAAAAGCCTTGAGCATAAAATTAATATAGAAACAACTCTCTTCTGAGAAGTGATATGAAATATATTGAAAACATACTTATTGCCTCCTTTATGCAGTATTCGTTCATTGTCAAATCCACTAGAAAATTCTCGTCTTTCGTTAGGAACAGAACCACCATCTAGATCAATCTTAGGTGTGCCACGAGAGTTAGCAACACTAGGTTGCAAACAGCCATCCATCTTGTTATTTACTGTGGTTCCACTAGACAAACCAGGTCTGCAGGATTAAATTTAAGAAATTGTTAAGTTTCTTAAATCCTGCTAAAAAGATAAATTAAATTATGTAAATAATGATAAAAATAATATTATTATTTAGCATGAATAGAATTTGAAGCTTATTTGATGCAAAAATTCATTGTTTTTTTTATCAATTTAAACTCAAAAGAAGAAACCCATCCCAATTTCTTAGTCTCAAAAAATAAACAGAAAAAATATATGCAAATCATAAAAAAGTAAGCAAATACGACCACAATTTTCATCATGTTAGTTAAATCTCACCATGCTTCTAAGACATTCTTTTAGATCAGTTACTCTAATAGCTAGAACCACTGTAACTAGGATTGTCAAACATGAACTTTTAGCCCTTCCCAAGGATTTAAACTCTTTATCATTCAGAAGTAAAACACTACACATGATAACTAACTGGTCTAATATATTCAAACACATAGATATTGATACTTATAATTAAGAAAACAACAGAAATCTACAATACAAATTAGCGAAATTTCATTTATGTACTGAGAGAAGAGACAATAAGACATAGTATTGAAATTGTATATTTTGCTTAATGTTGTAGCTCGAAACAATTTCTCGCTACAAACTTATATCCAAAGGCAAAACTATTGAAAGATTACAAGAAAACCTATATAGAATACAAACTTTCTCACTACAAACTTTCTCGCTGTAAACTTTTTGAAAGATTACAATACACGATCAGAAACGGAACATATAATTTGCAAGAAAACCTGAAATGAAAAACATGAATCGCATACATATCCATTAGTCCCAATAGAAATTAAAGAAAGAAAAAAAAAACCTAAAATTTTGTAGCCTCTTAAACAATTGCAAAAAAGTTTAAAATTGCAATAATTCCCTTGTCTAGGTAACCAATGCAAGAAAAATGAACACATTATGCACTGCGAAAGAATTTGTTAGATATATAGTTTGCCTTTTACAAACTGTAAGTTTCTACTCTTGATAAAATATGTACGAGGGAATAACTTAAATTCAGATACCAGACTGCATAAGAATATAAGATAACATGAGTAAAGGTTTCAAGTCATTTAGAAGTGTTGTGGATTTCAATGTACATATTACTTCTAATGAAAATCACAGATAAATTGGTTAACTTACTGAGAACTACATTTAGTACAGAATCAAGTAGGCAAAGAACCTTTGCATTAAAATTCAAAATGACTACTTCCTTGAGTGGTTGACTCTTTACATTTGAGACTTTGATTGGACTCTTGTAAGCAAAGTTACTCTATATCAGCAAGAAATTATATGCTTGCTCTTGTTAGCCGACTAACATAAATCAGTTTTGAAGAGACCAACATATAGCACTAGGCCTTCCTGTCTCAATTTATAAAGGATGTTAAACTTAGAAATGATGAAAGGATTTACAGGACATCCTCTGTGATAATACCTGAATGCAATGCCATCAGATGACCGCATACGGGATTCATTGCTAGGTCTCTGTTGTATCGACTTAATCTCTCTATCACTTTCCATCACTCTATTAAGGCCAACAGAACGTTTTCTTTTCATTTTTTTGTCCCATCCATCACCCATTGGGGGGAGTCCACACATCTTGTCTTCTGAAGGAACAGTTCCTCCATTACAACCCCGATGCATAGTTTTATCCTTCTCAAAGAGCGCATTTCTGTCCTTCTCCACCACACCTTGCCTTGGTGGAATCACACCGCGAACTTCTGACTGATGGGCAAAAGGAAAAACCGTCAATATCTATTTATCACAAGTCAGATCTTCATACTAGAGTTTCACAAAAGCAGAATAGATGATAAAAATTGTGTAATCACCATAATTGTTTTTAGATGTAGATAAAAGTGCTGCATTATTAGTGTGATATTAGACACTTAAAGCATCATAACAAGAGAATCAAAATTAAGTTTTAGCAAGTGCAAGTCTTCAGAAGAACTCTAGCCAATGATGTCTGACAAGTTTGTGGATAAGGCATTTAAAACATTTGAGCCCAATTAATTATCATTTTTAAATTTTAACAAGTGAGAAAGTCAGTAGCTTAGGTCAAGAAAACACTTTGAGAAGAAACACAAACCCGTACTTCCGCCATTGAGGAACGAATCCGCTTGTTAGGTACTGCATTCTTTCTGTCCTCCAGTCTAGGACTTGCAAGTTCAGTTGGGCTTTGATGAGTCTGACTTCCCATCTTCACTGGGTTTGATGTGCCTGACTTGTCATTTAACTGATCTGTTCTTTGTCGTCTCCGCGAAACTAAATTGCGATACCTGTCCAATTTCACCACCGAATCGTGCAACAACTTTGATCTCTCCCTGGTAAAAGCATAGTTAAGTCTCACTGATAGCAACCATCATTCTATCTTACAGAATTAAAGTAGTTATTCGACCTTGAATGAACAGTTTGGTGCCTTAACAAGCTAACATGCTAAATATACAATAGATATGGTGGTTGAATGTTAATAGTATATTTCAAAATAATTTCAGTCCAAACTATTTGCATTTATAGTCTAAAGTAGTACAATGTTTGCACAAACTAGCTACTTAGAATGCAAGTTACATGGAAGATATGCATGGACAGGCTGCGAGATAAACTAGACTGCCAGCTGATGAGAATCAGAAGAGTACCGTGCTCTGTTTGATGACTCGTATATATTTCCTTTCAAACGCTTTAGATCCTCTGGTGCAATGGGAGGGATTGGCTTTCCCTGTGCAGATCCAAAAGTGGGATCCTCCACTGTGACACCCAAAACTCTTCTTATTTCACCAGTGCGAGGAAACTTTTGCTCAACCCATGAAAATATTTCTAATGGTAAATACTGAGACACTGTAGCTATTTCTGATGAAGACGCTGCATTTCTCAAGGTACCAGGACCAGCAAAAAGACTTCGGTTGTCCAGACTCTCGCGGAAGCTGCCTGACCTCTCTAAACCAGGAACTAAATGTGTACCACGCTGCCCATTTTGATAGGCAGGAGCAGAGTTCGGGCCATCCATACTGCTTGAAGCAGACTCTGTCCTCGTGCTTCCTGTCATTTTCATCCTTGAATCAACCATAAAACGATTGCATCCAACTCTTCTTCCTGTGAATGCACACTTTCATCTTCTTCACACCTCTAACATTCCAAGACAAATTCCACAACCCACAGTCACGATTTCAAAATCTACAACCTGCAAAGCCAAAGTTGAAGTGCAATCACTGTTATGAAGATTGAAAATCTGTCCCTTTGTTCCAAATAAAACCTTAACTATGCTAAGAGAATGAGCATGGAGCACACGCAACTTGACAGTTATGGCCGAAAGTAAGGGCTAATACCATCAGCTAACATATAGAAAAAAGAATGAACAATTGATGGAGAAAAACAAAAGGAAAGCAAACAAGCTCACTATAACTACAATTAATGGAACTATAACTAGAACCGGTGACAATCCAACAACTTGAGCCAAATCTTCGAAGCAAGGCACTGAAGCTAAAGCTCAAGGGTGTAAAGGTGAAATACGCAGGAAAGACAACAATCAAAGCAAATCACGAGCTCAACAAAAATAACAAGAAAAGAAAAACAAATCTGACAGAAGAAAGGAGTATAAGGGGAAGAATGGAGAAGAACCCTAATTGAGGAAGAAGCCGCGATCTAGTCCACGGGAACCAACCTATTGCGACAATTCCAGCGGTAATCCGGTGATCGGCGAGGTCAGCTGCCAGCATTAAGCGATCGGAACGGAATTGGGCGAGACGGTGACGAAATCGAAAGGGAAGCGAAGACCGAAGCCCCAATCAGAAAGGGGTTTCGACATCGGATAAATATTAAGGTGTATATTAGAACTTAAACGGCGATAATATTTATCAGTAAATTAATATGTTAATTTTAATGAGAACTTTTAATTTAACCCCTAACATTTGCAAGTTTCTCACTTTGACACTTTATTTGTGGAAAACAAAAAGAGGTTCTTCGCTTACACCCCGTTTGGAAATTTTTTAAGCGATGGAATTAAATTGAACTCTACCATAAATTGAATTTCACCCATGATTAAATTCAATTCCTTGATTTGGAATCTATCAAAATTGAATTTAATTCTTATATTTTTACTATTTTATTATTCATCAATAAAATTTAATCTTTTACTAACAAATAGAGGAAGGCTATTTTACTCATTTTGACTTCTTGGATGAATTCCTTTCACAAATTAGTCCTCTTTAGGTCTGATTTAGTTTCAAGGGATGGAATAGAATTGAATTTCAATTTCTTACCAATTCTCTCTTGAAAGTTTATTCTAAAAGATGGAATTGAACTCCAATTCTTGAAGGAATTCAATTTCACCCCTTTCCAAACAGGGTGTTAGAGTAAACTGGCAAAAAAATCAAAATGTCACAACAAATTAATAAAAATATCGCATTAGTGCCCTTTTATAAAAAAACAAATGAGCGTTTTCCATGATTTTATTCTTAAAATACTCTAGGATTCTAGGATTCAACGTTGTTGTAGAAGCTAGTATGTAGTTGTTATATATGATAAAAACTACATGCTAAATATTTGTTTGAAATTTAATGAGTGTTAATCCTGTCTAAAATCAGGCAGATGACACTGAGAAATAAGACGACGACGCAGACGATAAGTAGACCGAGCGGCGACCATCCAGACACATAGCGCCTCATCCACCTGGCACCTGCACGCACTCGCACAGACGAATACAATGTTAAGATTGGGCCAGGGAAGGGGTCCCCGGCTCTAGTACTCTGACACTCAAGTCAGTGGGGTTATCGAGGAGGATAATCACTGACAACGAATAATAAATGCTCATGTATCGATGCGAAGTGTGAGCGTACCTCCG
>JBBPFP011141844.1:0-11622 GCA_037974795.1 Kaempferia galanga | reverse complement strand
AACAGTTGTCATCTATATCAGTCCATGTGCAGACATATAAGATAATATAAAAACTTACGCGAAACAGAAGTCCTATACCACGTCTGAAGACAGAAATGCTCTCGTAGGATCTTTTACTTCAATAGTAGATATCGGGCCTTTCAGCAGGTTAGTTCACGAATTCTCCTATTTCAATAAGAGACGTGTTTGGCCCGCTTTGAAGACAGCCAGGAACTACTAGCACAAGATCCAGTATTTGAAAAAAAGGTTCCATACCCATAAGGGTTCCAGGCTTCAACCCACTGCTCGAGCAACTTGCAACTATATTGACTTTTCTTGAAAGGCTTCTTTTCAAATGAAAGAATTCATTATGACTGCGGTTTCGGAAAGACAGATTAGACTTGACCCACCCGGGTCATAAGCAGGAAGAAGACTCTGTCGGATTTCAATACACAGAGAGAGTATATCTTGAAAAGCTTCTAAGAAAGCCAGCCGAATAGAATGGGGACTTGCTTAACAGCGAAAGAAGGAAATTTCGTTAGAACGGGGGCTGCTCTCTCGCACTTCCCAATCTACGTTCAAGCACACCACTTCCAGCAACATTGGAATTCTAAAGGGGTCGCAGGCGGAACGGAAGAGACTGGCTGATTCGATCAAGTAGGGCTAACTCAATGGAATTCATAACCCTTTCAATCTTCTCCTTATTTCCTTGGTCGGGCAGCAGTGTTCTCACTTCCAGGAAGAGCCACATCTGGGAGGATGGCTGCTGAAAGCAGAATTCAATAAAAGCATGATAGCGGAATGGGTTAGCGCTATGTTCAACTGGGTAAACCCGCGCAAACAAAAACTCTTTCTGATTAGGGATGATAATCGCAATGGCGAGGGTCTGTTACCTACCATAAGTAGGGACTCACAGAAGACTGTAAACGACTTTTCGAGGAAAGACAAAAGAAAGTGTGAACCTAAGCCAAGAGCCCACTTCAGATTCATAACATCTTCCACCCTCTGAATCAAAGATTTACTCACTGCCAACAAAAACATACTCTATTTACTAGTTTAAATCGATTCACTAAGCTAGTGAAAAGCCTTATTACGCAATTCCACCAGTGTGTAATACATCCAACATTCTCAATATTAAAGGCTTTTGGCAAGCCAGAGCAAGACTTCTCTGTGGGAACCCCCCGGTAAAGGAGACCTGTCTAGTCAAAGAGGCTTCTAATAAGAAATTAGCTCATTCATTACTTATGCAATGACTTTGTTTTTCGTAGCGTCAACGTTACTTTTATATCTCCCTCGTCTAGTCGGGATTCCCTAAGAGAAAGGGATCAAATCTGTAGTTGTAGTTTCTATACGTCAATCCAATCTCGCTTCCATTCATCATCCATTCTGAGGAAAGATTCTTGAATAACAGGCTAAGAATAGTCAACTAAGTCCTTGTCCGTTATGTATGCTCCAGTAAGAAAGTCCCTTACTTCGGCTAGTAAGGATTTTCATTTTAGGCAAGCAGGCTGCTGCGCGAGTACCCTTTTTTTTACTTTTGCTGCAATAGAGGAGATTTCCATTGGACTAGTTAAAAGACTTAGATAACACACCGGGTTTACATAAGAAAAAAGTTCACGTAGAGAAAAGAGATTAGACTAGTCATTGCACTAGTAGCGTCTACGAGCCTCCCGCTTCGGTACCATCTCCTTTTTTACCAGCCGAGCTGCCCTGTCAACCCTTTGCGGCGCTTGCTTCCTAGCTAGAACTCACACAGCGCAAACATAAATGAGAACTAAGCATAGTCTGACTCCCTAGCGCACAGAGCAAGAGTAAGCTACTTCACTCGAGAAGAAGAAATACGCTAACGATCGGCTCAGATAAGGATGCCTCCTCTCTTTCCAAGCTAGCTCCGATGCAACTGCTATCGAATTAGCTCTTGGGGATATCATAGGTAAGAAGGAAGCCAATGCTGGAGGAAGTGAATCAATCATAAGAGGTTGTTAAAAAAGGTCTGTTGCTTGCCCGAGTAGGGGAAGGGATTGACCTAAGGCAAGGTTGACTTATCCCACTCTAGTGCTGGTAGGAAGCCTCCTTTCGAGTAGTCTCATAGGTCAGACCGGTTCCAACCATTCTTGCTAAGGCTCCTAGCGAAAGATCAAACTTAAGAGTAAGAAAAATCTCTTGTCTTAGACTTAGATACCAGTTGCAAGTTTAAAGACCAGCAGCGAGGGGAAGACTTTTGTAGAGAAGTTTAGACAGGTTGACTCCTTTTTTTGAGAATTCTTTATAGAAAGAAGAGAGGGAGGAGATCGAAACGAAATACTTGTATCGAACGAGCCCCTATCTCAATTACAAGTAAGGAGCTATTACCCTATGCCTATGGTCTTCGTTCCTTACACGATAGATTGAGAGCCAGATTGAGATGCCCTATCGAGGGAGTCTCCAGCTCTACATCTATCTACTATTAAGAAAGGAAGGGGATAGGGTTTGAGTTACCCAGCTCAGTAACAAACAAGGTTCGGAGAACAACCTAATTACGAAAGAAACCCTGTTGATTCGCCAAAGATCTACAAGCCTGGATTCTAGAGAAAGAGATGCTATTAAGGATACTTTAACAGAACCTTAGGACTTATCTTGAGTTGGGCATCCCTGACTCCATTCCTGACTAGAGAAGGGAATGCGGTGAATCACCAGTTTGGATCGAAGAATAGGCACCCACGAATTAGCAGCATATTTGCGGGATCTATCGAGTGGAAAACCGGGAAGACTGTCGATACACCGAAGAGCTACCAAACACGATCACCAACAAGAGAGTAGCAAGTGCTGGCTTGGGGCTCAGAGCTCCTTAAGCTTGGGTTCGCTTTCGCCTCTCTCTAAAAATTGCAGTCATGGTAAAATCTTGGTTTATTGTTTCATCAGGGACTCCCAAGCACACGAGTTTTCTACAAATCAAAATAGAAGGCTTGTTATTCAACAGTATAACATGACTTATATACTCGTGTCAACCAAGGTGTATGTGGATCTATTCAAGTTTTTAATGAAGTTGATTGGAAAAATAGGGACTTCTCTACAGAGAATTATAATTTCGATATGATAGTGGGTTGCCCGGGATTCGAACCCGGAACTAGTCGGATGGAGTAGATAAGTTCCTTGTTAAATAAAATAAATGTTAATCTTAAATTAAATAAACAAGTAAAGATCCCTCCCCAAGCCGTGCTTGCACTTTTCATTGCACACGGCTTTCCCTATGTATACATCAGTTCCTTTCTTATAGAAATTAGAAAGACTTTAAAAAGTTGAATACTCAGTTGATTTACCCCTTATTACTATTACAATCAACATTTCAGAATAGTTAAAATTTTCGATCTCTTCATCTTTTAGAAAATCAAAGAATGAATCATTGATAATTCGCCAGATCGTTGATAGAAAAAATATCCAAATACCAAATCCGACTTCTATATACTCCCCACAAACTAGACGAAGCTCGTGGGAAGGTCAAAGAAAGAACTTGTTCTTCCGACGTTAAGAATTCTTCCAATAATTCCGAGCCCGATCTTTTCAAAAAAGTGCGTACAGTACTTTTGTGTTTCCGAGCTAAAGTTCTAGCACAAGAAAGTCGAAGTATATACTTTATTCGATATAAAGTCGTTTTTTTGGAAGATCCGCTAAAATAATGAAAAAGATTTCTGCATATACGCCCCAATCGGTCAATAATATCAGAATCTGATAAATCGGACCAAACCGGTTTACTAATGGGATGTCCTAATACGGTACAAAAGTGTGCTTTAGCTAATGATCCAATCAAAGGAATAATTGGAACAAGGGTATCGAACTTTTTAATTGCATTATTTATTAGAAATGAATTTTCTAACATTTGACTACGTACCGTTGAATGATTTAGTCGCACACTTGAAAGATAGCCCATAAAGTCACGGGAATGGTTGGATAATTGGTTTATATGGATCCTTCCTGTGTGAAAGCACAGAGAAAAATGACATTTCCAAAAATTGACAAGATAAAATTTCCATTTATTCATCAAAAGAAACGTCCCGTTTGAAGCCAGAATTGATTTTCCTTGATACCTAACATAATGCATGAAAGGATCCTTGAATAACCATAAGGTAACCTGAAAATCCTTAGCAAAGACTTCTACAAGACGTTCTATTTTTCCATAGAAATATATTCGTTCAAGAAGGGCTCCAAAAGATGTTGATCGTAAATGAAAAGATTGGTTCCGTAGAAAGACGAAAGTGGATTCGCATTCATATACATAAAAATTATATAAAAAGAAGAAGAATCTTTGATTTTTTTTTGAAAAGGAGTAACCGGGCTTCTTTGAAGTAATAAGACTATTCAAATTCCAATATTCGTGGAGAAAGAATCGTAATAAATGTAAAGAAGAGGCATCTTTTACCCAATAGCGAAGAGTTTGAACCAAGATTTCCAGATGAACGGGGTAGGGTATTAGTATATCTAATACATAATTTAGATGTGAAAAATTGTCCTCTAAAAAAGGAAATGTTGAATGAATTGATCGTAAATTATAAGATTTTAAAATCTTTTTGCCTTCGAAAAAAGATAAAGAAGATATTAATCGTAGAGAAAACGGAATTTCCACAATAAATACAAATCCCTCTGATATCATTTGAGAATACAAACTCTTGTTGCACTCCAAAAATGGATTTTTGTTAGAATCATTAGTAGAAATAAGAAAATGATTCTGTTGATACATTCGAGTAATTAAACGTTTCACAATTAGGAAACTAAATTTATTGTTATAACCCGGATTTTCCAACAAAATTGACCTATTTCTATTTAAACCATGATCATGAGCAAGTGCATAAATATACTCCTGAAAGATAAGTGGATATAGGAAGTTGTGTTGTTGCGAGCTATCTAGCTGTAAATATCTTTGGATTTCTTCCATTTGAAATTCGATTTGAACCAAAGATGGAAGATTTTTAGGGTTATCAAATGATACATAGTGCGATACAGTTAAAACAAAGCATTATAGTAATAATAGATACCTTGGATACAGGTAAACTTCTCAACGGATTCTCTATCATCTCTTTTTTTTTTGTTTCAGTTAATTGGTCTATGTTATAGTATTATAGGATAATAAGATGGTTAGAAATCCTTTATTTTTTCAACCTAATCGCTCTTTTGACTTCGGAAAAAACTTTCTTTATCAATATACTGTTTCTTCTACACACACATCTCCATAATCGAAAATGTTAATAGTTAGGATTCATTAAAAAAATCGAGAATCCACTCATGGGACAAGAAACCCTTCCCGCATCAGGCACTAATAAATTTTTAACGTCTAATTAGATCGGGAATCATTCAAATTAAGAACAAAAGCTCGTTGCTTTTTCTTTCCCTATAATTTAATTGAAGCCGCAGCTCTATCCATTTATTCATTCGACCCAACTTTATTTTGTTCCGTTCCAAGAATTCTAACACGGTTTTATACCCATCTAGGAACAATGAAATATTTTGAGAACTTTCCGTTGATACGACATGCTATTTTTACCATTCATTCCCTTTCAGGATCAGTCGTGGTCTTCCAAACTTTACCGAGAGTATGGACGAATCCCTCACTTCATCCATATGTGTAAAAGACACTAGCCGCACTTAAAAGCCGAGTACTCTACCGTTGAGTTAGCAACCCGAAGAAAATATCGAAAAAATGGTGTAGATCCAATCCGAAGAAAAAGAAATAAAGAGATTAGACAAGACAACCAAAAACCATTGAAAGAAGAAATCTAAAAAAATAAATTCACACTTTCTAATTAATTTAAAAGATAAAATAAAACTAAATAGATCCACTTCATTTATCAATTTATCACAATGAATTATATTTGTTCGATACACTGTTGTCAATATAAATATTGAAAAAAAAAACAAAAGAAATTTCAATTGAAAACAATAAAAAAAAAGGACTTGTGTTGGATTGGCACTACAAATATAATCCAAACCAAATAAAATCGATAGAAAAAAGTATAGATGAGAGAATAAATAAAGAATAAGTGGAAAACAAAACTACAATTTACTTAGATTTATTGAATCCATAATGGATTCAATCAAGTTAAGTGATAAAAGAAAACTTGATTTCTTTGTTAGCTTTAGTAGAGTTCCAATGAAAAACGGAAAACCAACCGAAATGCCCGAATTTATTATTTCTAAGATCAATAAAATAAGAGGTTTTGTCGTTATAGAACATGGAATTCGATGGAAGCAATGATAAATAAATACAAATAGAAAAGGAAAGGGAGGAAATACAAAAAAATAGAAGAGAAAAGTCATACAAAGTTATATACAAATCACTACCCCCCCTTTTTTGTATTTCCTTAATTTATTTCCTTAATTGAATTTTGGTTGATTAGGACGAAGTTCCTTAAAAACCTCCGCCTTCTTTAAAATATCCTGAACAGTTCCTGTAGGTTGAGCCCCCTTTTCAAGGAAATATAAAATAGCAGGAACATTTAAATAAGTTTGATTCTTTATCGGATCATAAAAACCCACTTTCCGAAGATCTTTTCCTTCTCTTCGGGATCGAACATCAATTGCAACGATTCGATAGACGGCTCATTGGGATAGATGTAGATGAACAACACCCCCCCTAGAAACGTATAGGAAGCTTTCTCCTCGTACGGCTCGAGAAAATGATTGATTCGAGGTTTTGGTTTTGTCTCTGTATGTATGGAATTCTATCTAAGAAATGACAACTGGGTCCATAAAATGATCAAATCAATTAAAGATGTAAGTCCTTTTTTTTCTTCTTTCTTCCTGAAAATGAAAAAGAAACCATTCGTACTCTCATAACTCAAGTTGGATAACTTTCAAACAGTTCAAAGGAAAATCTTTCGGCAATTTCATTTATTGAGCGGTCTTTCCTCCTTTTTTGTTTGTCTCGTTTAAAATCGGATTCTTCAGTCTGATCCAGTTATTAAGACAATTAAAAGGCGTTTCCTTGTTCTGGGATCCTTTATCTTTGTTTTATTTTAAATCATTGGGTTTAGACATTACTTCGGTGCTTTTTAATCCTTTCAAAATGGCAGCAACATACCCTTTTTGGGATTTCTAGGAAAGAATTCTACAAGACGATGGATTCCCTCGTGAAACACTTTGGATCGAAAAAGTTTGATCAATTCAAAGAAATTTTGGAATTTTTAACTTGCTCGAATTGGATTCTTTCGATTTCCATACCGAAGATATATTTACGAAGTTGTTTCAATTTTTTTATTGATTGGCATTAACCCTAGACCCTTGCCCCGAGAAATAAATTAATACTTTCTACTCGAGCTCCATCATGGACTATTTACATTCCAAGACAACAAAAAGCGAGGGGTTCTAGTGAAACAGAACCAATGATGTCGAGCCAAGAGCACCTTCATTCCTACATAAAATGGTGGATGTACAAATCCACAACGGATCGTGTCCTTCAAGTCGCACGTTGCTTTCTACCACATCGTTTCAAACGAAGTTTTACCATAACATTCCTCTAAGAACCGGTATGGAATTGATTCAATTATGGAATCATGAATAGTCATTGGTTGGGCTGATGTATAAACACCATAATCTATAGTATAGAGATATAAAGGGATATAAATAATACTATAGATATAGGTGGATAAAGATTTTTCTGAAGAAGTCTCTTAGTAAGAGCCCATCGCTAATATTAATTTGTCTAACATATTATATTAATATATTAATTAATATATTTATTAAATTATTTATATAAATATATAAATAATAAAATATATAATATATATAAATAATAAAAAATAAGACGAATAAATGAATTCTTTTTGATTCTGCATCTTCACGTGACTTAATAGGAGAGAAAGATTCAGTTTATAAGGAATGATTAAAAGGAATGATTAAAACTATTTCTCTTTCTAACTTTCGAATAAATTTAGAAAGTTCTCTTTTCGACATCACATCATTATTCAAAGAAAATTTGATAGTTAAAAATAACTTTTGATCATCTTAGGAAAAAAAATAAGTCTTTTTTTTTTAAGTGAATCATCAACGATTTCAATGATTTACATTCAATGATTTACAATAGATAAATACACCAAACAACAAATCCAATTTTGTTTATGAGTTATGAGATAGATAAAAAAAGATTAATGTCAGGTAAGGTTTGAATTCTTATTCTTTTTTTTCATCTGATTGATAAAATACAAAGAATGGGGAGGTGTTCGTATCTATCAATTCGATCAAATAGACTGAGCAATTGTCACCCTTTATAGATATTGAAATGAACGCCTTCCCATTACTGATTAACTCCTATCTACCCCATTCTATGGGACTGATGCAGCATAAATCAAAAGAAAATAAGGGGGTGTCCTAGTCTTTTTTATTTTTCCGAAATGCGAGCTGTCTAGGCACAAAGCCAAACAAGTCCAGATTAAGTCCAGTTTTTGCTCCTTTTTTTGCTATTTTAGCCTAACTCATTGATTAAGAATTAAGAGACTTAGTGAATTAAATTAGTACCAAAACCCCACTCTTGACGAAAAGTAAAGAAATCTACAAAAAAGAAAATTAAATCTAATTAGTTTAATTTAGGGGGTAGAAAATACGAGATAGGGAATCTGGATTCTTCCGCATCTCGATTCAGTTTTTGAAAGATTCATCGAAGAAAAAAATCAGAAACAACAATCACATTCCAGCTAACATTTCGATTTTAAACAGAACATTGTTAAAAAAGCAATCTATATTCTCATAGAATATATATGTTCTGGGACGGAAGGATTCGAACCTCCGAATAGCGGGACCAAAACCCGTTGCCTTACCGCTTGGCCACGCCCCATTTAGATTTCTATCCGATACTAAAAAAGTATATTGCTGGTTTTGTTTGTTTGTCAACTCTAGTCCAAATATCTATAGAATAGATTAGATTGGTACTGGGATTTTGCTATGTTTTTGGTATGTGTAGATATAGAATTCAACTTAATTTATTGATCATTACATATAATTCAATTAAGATATTGTATGAAAATATGATTTTTTCGATTCTCCTTTGAGAAAAGGAGGATTTTTGATTGGGTGGGTTCAAAGAAAAAGAATAATTTTTTGTTTACCTTACTTACTTTCCTTTTCCTTATATCAATAACTCAATCAAAATGCAATTATCTCCAAGAACAAAAAGTCTGTTATGCTTAATACCTTTAGTTTGATCGGTATCTGTCTTAATTCGACCCTTTATTCGAGTAGTTTTTTCTTCGGCAAATTGCCCGAGGCCTATGCTTTTTTGAATCCAATCGTAGATATTATGCCAGTCATACCTCTGTTCTTTTTTCTCTTAGCCTTTGTTTGGCAAGCTGCTGTAAGTTTTCGATGAGATCCTTAATAATATCCTAGAAAATTCATGATTTATTCGAGAAAAAATTCTACAATAAATCAAATCAGATAAGCTTTACCATTTGAAATCTCGATTCAAACATTGAAATTCTTGGATAGTCACGAGAAATCCGGCTTAACTTATTTCCTTCTTTTTTTGCACTTTCCTTTCGAGTGAAAGACCTTATTAGGCTCCTCTTGTGTATATAAAAATTTGGTTAATGACAAACTCTTATTAGAAAAGAATTTTTCTAAATTCTTTTAGAGAAAGAGCTTCGTTGCTTGGTGTCAAACTAGGATATGCGGTAGAAAAATGGATGATCTATTCTCTTTTTTTTTTTCAAAAAAAAATCATCTTGGAGATTGTGTAATGCTTACTCTAAAACTCTTCGTTTACACAGTAGTGATATTTTTTGTTTCTCTCTTCATCTTTGGATTCCTATCTAATGATCCCGGACGTAATCCTGGACGTGAAGAATAAAATAAAAAGGTTTTTCCTTGCTTGATTTTAAAATTTTCTTAGGATTTGGTTTATTCCACACATTTAACTAAGAATAAGAACAAAGGATTTCGAAATTTGAAAAAAAAAATCAAGTCATCAACGGAAAGAGAGGGATTCGAACCCTCGGTACGATTAACTCGTACAACGGATTAGCAATCCGCCGCTTTAGTCCACTCAGCCATCTCTCCCAATTGAAAAAGATAATTACTACATGAGATAGCACATAAGATAAGAATCTTTCTTTCTCTCTTTTTTTCTTTCTATATTATATAGATATGTACAACTTTTATCATCAATTTCCTTTATCTCTTTATCTAAAGTAAAGGAAGGGCTCAGAAGAGCCAAGAATATCAAGAAAAATAAAGAAGAACTCTTTTCTTTGTCTTGATTTTGTTCGAAAGGACCCTCTTTTTCTCATGGCCTGGTCTGGTCAGTACCCAGCCGGGCCTCTTTTGTTCCAACGAATTTGAAAACAAAAATGCCTGTTATAGTTGTAATATTTCATTTTAATTGAATAGTTAATATTCAAGCAACAAGAAAAAATTCCCATTTTTTATAAAGGTAAAATAAAATATATGCAATAGAAAATTCGATCAAAATAAAAGTCTCATTTCTCTTTCTGCTTTTTGATTTTATGTTTACCGCCTTGCTGGACTAAAAAAAAGAAGCTTTAGAGGCATTTTTATGTTATGATTTTAGTGGTTTTGACGACCCTATCTTATCCTATCTTAATTACCACAATTCCCCTGTTCGACAAAAGTTGCATTTGTATACAATAATCGGATTGTAGCGGGTATAGTTTAGTGGTAAAAGTGTGATTCGTTCTATTATCCCTTAAATAGTTAAAGGGTCCTTCGGTTTGATTCATATTCCGATCAAAAACTTTATTTCTTAAAAGGATTAAATCCTTTTCCTCTCAATGACAGATTCGAGAACAAATACACATTCTCGTGATTGGTATCCAAAGGTCACTTAGACATTGAAAAATTGGATTATGAAATTGCGAAACATAATTTTTGAATTGGATCAATACTTCCAATTGAATAAGTATCAATAAAGGATCCATGGATAAAGATAGAAAGTTGATTTCTAATCGTAACTAAATCTTCAATTTCTTATTTGTAAAGAAGAAAGTGAAGCAAAATAGCTATTAAACGATGACTTTGGTTTACTAGAGACATCAACATATTGTTTTAGCTCGGTGGAAACAAACTCCTTTTCCTCAGGATCCTATTAAATAGAAATAGAGAACGAAATAACTAGAAAGGTTGTTAGAATCCCCCTCTTCTAGAAGGATCATCTACAAAGCAATTCGTTTTATCTGTATTCAGACCAAAAGCTGACATAGATGTTATGGGTAGAATTCTTTTTTTTTTTTCGAATTTTGTTCACATCTTAGATCTTATACATTGACTCATCTCCATAAGGGAGCCGAATGAAATCAAAGTTTCATGTTCGGTTTTGAATTAGAGACGTTAAAAAAACGAATCGACGTCGACTATAACCCCTAGCCTTCCAAGCTAACGATGCGGGTTCGATTCCCGCTACCCGCTCTATATCTATTTATTCTAAATATTTTAATCTATTCATTAAATCAAATTTAGTTTATTAGTATTAGTACATCATTGAATATACAATTCAAAAAATTATTTCACATCAGATTCTTTCTGTTTTTTTTTTTTCAAACAAAAAGTTAAAATACGAAAAAAAAAAAAAAAAAAATCAGAATGAAAAGCGTCCATTGTCTAATGGATAGGACAGAGGTCTTCTAAACCTTTGGTATAGGTTCAAATCCTATTGGACGCAATTTA
>JBBPFP011141629.1:0-11625 GCA_037974795.1 Kaempferia galanga | reverse complement strand
CCCCCAAGCGCCCGATCAGACTGTCAGGAATCCCTGGACCAGGAGTGATCCAGGGATTCGCGGACCAGAGAATCCCTCCCGTAGTCCAGAGAAGCCTGGAGATGATAAACAGTTTAACGTATGATACTAATAAAAGCAACACCAACAAAAAAAAAAAAAAAAAACTCATTTTGTTGTTCTCAACCAATATCGTTAGCCTAACAGAACAAAAAGGTCGAAGAACTGCAGAGAAATCTCAACTGAGAATGAAATTTGCATCAATTTTTTAGGAGAAATTTGCAGCATAAACATCAGGCAGACAAATTTTAAAAACAAATTTGGTGAAATTGTGAAATTGTGAAGGGCCATTTTCCAAATATTTTAATACTTAATTGACAAACTCAATTATTTAAGCCTTCGCACTCGTATAAACAAATCATCTAATTAATAAGATCATTATTTAATTGATTTTTTTTTTACATAAATTAAGCGATCATCCATGGATCCCTCGCACTTCACTCGCTCGACCACTAGACTCACTGCTCATCGACGAATCTCTCTCTGTCTATATATTTGCATCTAAGCCCCTTTTATTCTCAAACTTCTTACAAGGGCCCATCTAATCGCCCAATTCGCTTTTCAGTTCATCATTGACAACATGCATCGCCTCCTCTTGAGTCTCATCCTCTGTTTCTCCGCCTTCTGCGGCGGCGGCGCCACCACCTCTCCCCCGCAGACCTGCACCAGCCCGGACGGCATCCAGAGTATCTGCAAGCTCGTCACCGGCCACAAGAGCCCCGCCTCCGGCGTCCCCTTAGACTTCTGCGTCAAGTCCCTCGAGCCCTCGCCCTCCGACGACCCGCACGACCTCGCGGCCGAGGCCACCAAACTGGCCGTCACCCACGCCGCCGGCGCCGAGTCGGAGATGGAGGAGCTATTGGAGCTGGAGGCCGACTCGCGCGCCAAGCTCAGCCTCGATGCCTGCCTCAACGCCTACGCCGACGCCGCCGAGCACCTGCGCGACGCGCTCGACAACATCTCCATCGGCGTCTACAAGAAGGCGGCGCAGCTTCTGGGGATCGCCGCCGGAGGGGCGGCCAAGTGCCGCAGCGCGTTCGGCCAGGGCAGCGGCAAGGGGGCGCCGCCGCTGCCGAAGGCGGTGGCGGACGGCGACTACGCCAAGTTGGCCAGCATTGCGCAGGGCATCGTCGTCAAATCCTTGCGCTGCGTTTAATTCAAGAGTTAATCCCTCTTAATCAATTAAATCTCCAATTTAATGACACAGTTAATTCGTTAATTTAGCAATTAAACTACGAGATCTTCTTCTTTCAGCCCGTTTTGTCAGTAGATAATAAAGCTTTGTAGAGTTTAATGCCTCTTGCGGGAGATGAATAAGAACATTTTTTTATATATATAATTAAAAGAGGTATTTAATTTTTATTACATTTTAATATTAATTTGTGTTCATCAGTCAATTTATTCTATATCAACAATTAAGAGATATAACGATGATAAATTATATCTAATATTTAAGTAACATTTATAAAATAGTTTTTTTTAAAAAAAATCCTATTCCATAATTAGTTATTAATTTATTCGTCGCCAGGGTTTCGTCCATTCAAAATTCAAAATTCCCCCTAAAACCTAACGTCCGTTACACACACATCGTTCCGTCAACGTCCGTTAACTTCCTCCTCGATCTATTTAAAGAGAGAGATAGAAGCCCTGACCTACTTCTCCTCTCCGCCGCTCCTCTTTCTTCTTCCTTCTCCTGAGTCGTGATCCTTCTTCCCTACGCTCGTCGAGGTCAAGATGAGGGAGATCCTGCACGTCCAGGGCGGGCAATGCGGGAACCAGATAGGCGCCAAGTTCTGGGAGGTGGTGTGCGCGGAGCACGGGATCGACTCCACCGGCCGCTACGGCGGCCACACCGACATCCAGTTGGAGAGGGTGGACGTGTACTACAACGAGGCCAGCGGCGGTCGCTACGTGCCGCGCGCGGTGCTCATGGATCTGGAGCCCGGCACCATGGACAGCATTCGTTCGGGGCCCTACGGCCAGATCTTCCGCCCTGACAACTTCGTCTTCGGCCAGTCGGGCGCCGGGAACAACTGGGCCAAGGGGCATTACACGGAGGGAGCCGAGCTCATCGATGCTGTGCTCGACGTTGTCAGGAAGGAGGCTGAGAACTGTGACTGCCTTCAGGGTCCGATGTCCCTCAATTTCCCCTTTTTACTATTTCATTTTTGCTATTATTCTATTTAGATATATTTGCTTGTCGTTTCAAGGTTCATTCTCGCATGCTTATTCATGATCCATTCGCCTTTTTCATTACATTGTTGATATGTGTTGGAAATTTCACTTTATATTTGTTCTTATGCGATTTGATTTATCTTGAGATGTACGTTTTTAGTTGCACGATTTATTCTATAATTTGTCATGATCCATTAGGCCTATCGCGCCATTTTTGATTCCTGATTCTTCATTAATTTGGCAGATCTACATATCTTATTTAATCTTTTCATATCTGCAATTTCCTATTTGAAGCTACATTCCTTTTTTAATGTCTATCGCTCGTTTATGTTCTTATAAAATTGATGATAAAGAAAAACTACAGAAATAAGAATTAGCCGATGTAATATTTCTTCTCTTTAAACTCATCAGGATTCCAAATTTGCCATTCACTTGGTGGTGGAACTGGTTCTGGCATGGGGACGCTTTTGATATCTAAGATCAGGGAAGAATACCCAGATCGCATGATGATGACATTCTCTGTCTTTCCATCACCAAAAGTATCTGATACCGTTGTTGAGCCCTACAATGCTACACTCTCCGTTCATCAGCTTGTTGAGAATGCTGATGAATGCATGGTGCTGGATAATGAAGCTCTTTATGACATTTGCTTCCGTACCCTCAAGCTCACAACCCCTAGTTGTAAGTTTTCACATCTTGAATATTTGCCTGCTTCTATCATTAGTAATCTGCATTTTTAATTTGGTATGTGATTTTCAGTTGGCGATCTGAACCATCTGATATCGGCCACTATGAGTGGGGTTACTTGTTGTCTCCGTTTTCCTGGGCAACTCAACTCTGACCTCAGAAAGCTTGCTGTCAATCTCATCCCTTTCCCTCGTCTTCACTTCTTCATGGTTGGATTTGCTCCTCTCACTTCTCGTGGATCTCAGCAGTACCGAGCTCTCACCGTTCCCGAGCTCACTCAGCAGATGTGGGATGCCAAGAACATGATGTGCGCCGCTGATCCTCGCCACGGCCGTTATCTGACTGCTTCAGCAATGTTCCGTGGCAAGATGAGCACCAAAGAGGTCGACGAGCAGATCCTTAATGTGCAGAACAAGAATTCATCTTACTTCGTGGAGTGGATTCCAAACAATGTGAAATCGACCGTCTGCGACATACCTCCCACCGGCCTAAAGATGTCATCGACCTTCATCGGAAACTCAACCTCGATTCAGGAGATGTTTCACCGCGTCAGCGAGCAATTTACTGCCATGTTCCGGAGGAAGGCATTCTTGCACTGGTACACTGGTGAGGGAATGGATGAGATGGAATTCACTGAGGCAGAGAGTAACATGAATGATCTGGTCGCCGAATACCAACAATACCAGGATGCAACCGCTGATGACGTTGAATACGAAGACGAAGAAGGTGAATATCAAGAGGAGGCTGGATAATCAATCGCTCGTTATGATCCGTTGCCATCTCATTTTCTTCGTTCTATAAACTGTACTTTGCCAACGCTGGTTGATTCTCTTTTGTGGTTTGAACTTATTGACTAAGGTCTGAATGTTCTCGTTGATGGTTTTGGGCCGTTTTCATGAATTAATTCTCTTTTTTGGCTTCCAATTTTGCTGTGCATGATGTTAAGCCACATGATATCTTATTTATAAAATTTTAGTTACCAAAACTATAAATTTTGAGTTAGATTTTTAAAATATTTAAAATATTTTTATTCTAATAGAAATCCTGTTCTTACTCAAAACTCTGAAATAATTGTTTATTCTGTTCCTATCAAAAAATAAGTAGGATGTATAAATTTTAACGAATATGAGGAAAAAATTCACAAAGTGTTTGTAGCATCATCGCATTTACGTGGATAAAAATAAATCATAAATTATTTTAAAATTATTACACACAGATAAAACTTTAACACTTTTTCTTCAACGTTTGATTGAGTTCCAAGTAAATCAATACGTGATAAGACATTAAATTGATAAGATTATCAAATACAAATTTAATCACAATGTTTTTTCATAACTTTATTTTAGTACATTAAAATATAATAATGTATGGTTGTTTTTCCCAATCTTAAATTGTCCATAATACTTTAAAAATAAAATATATATATAAATTTTATGTATTAGATTACAATTTAACCAAAATTATAAGAACAATATAACTAATTCAACTTGATAAGACACATATGCTTAATAAGAGTTTTAATAAATCAATTAAAACTAGATTAAAAAAACCAAGCATGCTTCGCAACCGTCAAATTCAACTTGGCTTATTTACATCCTTCCATATAACCCAAGGATCACATAGTAAAAAATTGATAAGCTTTCTCTCGTACAAACTCAACAAATTTAAGTCCTCATTTCTGCAAATGTTGTCGAAAGCTTATGAAATTAAACGAACTGATATATTTTGAATATAAAGGGGAAAAAATAGATCATACACGATGCGATACACTCAGTGCTGAAGAGAAAAAGGAGATCCAATTGGAGCCATGAGCCCGAGGTATCGCATTATCCTTAGACGCCGAACTTTTCGCTTTGATGTTGGCATGCGTGACATCTCCTGAAATGGATCGAAGCATTGATAAAAATGGCAAGGATGGCAGTTTTCACAGCAAGAAATCACGAATGAGTTAGGATGATGTTCGTAGAAGATTCTGGCTTACATCGAAATGAACCTTTACTTTTCTTTTCCTTTGGCCTCTCCCTTCGACGGCCAAGCTATTGGATATTTTGCGCGAAGGCTGCCAAGCGTCTAATAATCAAATTTGCAAACAAATGGATTAGCAACAAATTTGGCACAGGAAAAGGCCGGAAATTTGCTGGATCCGTTTTGATATGAACACGAAAATTGTACCGCATTTCTCAGGTTGATATGAAATCTTTAAGCCGTTTAAATGCCTATCGAGGCTTGCTTTGGGACTCACATGGGCCCGTTTGGATAGTGCCTGCATAAATGATGATACATTTTAGGGGAAATCAAGATGGGTTAAGCAAACTGAGTCAAGGACAAATAACCACCTGCTTAAGAGCTTCTTGAAATGTCTGCAAGGGATTTTTGCTTCTTTCTTCAAAGCACTGAACAAAATAGACATTGGAGTTTGCTTATGAACAAAACAATCTGTAGTAAAACTTGTGCTTGATCTTTCGACAGAAGGCATAAGCCATAAGAAGAAAATTTTGGAAACCTTTGGTTGGTAACGCTATAATCAAGCAGCTATCTGGTTCATGTTGTTCCTAGGGATAATCGATTTACATGTAAAAAGATTCATAAGAGCAAAAAACTATATATTTTGAAGAGTCGGTGGAGGTAGGCCATTGAATGAGTATTGTGGGGTTTGAAACCTTCATATTGGTTTTAGTCATCAAGCAGTTGAAAAGGCAAGAAAGAATATCATGATACTCAGCAATTTTACACAATCAGTTTGTTATGTTAATAATTGCAACCAGTATCATGCCAATACGAGTGATTGTGTAAGTTGCTAGGTAATAATATCAGCAGGTAATTGTAAAATAAGAATTATCTGATAAATTATTTTAAAACTATTGTTATTAATAAATATTATACAATATACTAATACATTCTTCACTAAATCAAATTTATTATATAATAATTACATTGTTTTAATTCTGTAAGTACTGAAAGTAGTAACACATGCCAACAATCAATAATACAATATTAATTAGCTAACACAACAAATAATTTAATAATCTAATACTATTCTTAGTGTTGCTACTTAATAGTGCATCCTTACAAAAAGTAATTGCTTATCAGATGATTAGTTTAACAAATATTTGCAGTCAAAGCTGCAATGTTGCCTTGAATTAAGAATTGGAATTCAAGTTATTTTCCAATTTTCTATGCAATCTTGTGCTCTTGAAGTTTTTTAAGTCTTTTCTTTTCTCCCATTCTTTCTTGCTACTGCTTTCTATAGCACTAAGTCCTAAGTTAGTAAAATTAGATAGTTCCCGAGGTCATAATGTAAAAGATCCGAACTTCACTTGTCACTTACTGGCCTAATTCTATATCAACGCAAGTAATTCTTTTAAGTACCAACCTAAAATAAATAAAGATCCGTAAGTTTCAGAGTGGTGTCCAGGTAAATTCTACCTGTCAGCTTTCATATACTCAAGTATGCTCAGAAGACTTGGGTTCCAATAAAGGAATAAACTGTCCTCCCTCTTTGGTGCAAATACACCAGACAACATCAAGAGAAGAGCTGCAACTCTGTATGTGGCTGGAACCCAGAAGTTGGAAGACAACTGAAGACAGCAATATAGCTTCAGCGTGTAACCTCAATGACCATAAGAATGAGTGAAGTTCTCCAAGCAAACATGGATGATTGAAGTAGAATCCTAGAAGACTGGTCATGGAGCATAAGATCATGTATACTAGGGCCTTGAATGTTGAGAAAGCTGGGTCAAGTGGTTCTTTCCAACTTGTACCAAGCATACTCAGACACCAAACATTGGATAAATTGTTTGCATGCTGCTTGATAAACGGATTTGGTTGCAAAAGATATAACTAAATGAGTTATCAAAATACAAAATGAGCGGCCAGATAACTAACTGGGTCAAGCTAGTCTTTTGGTTGCAAAAGATATAACTAAATGAGTGGCCAAATAACAAGATGGTCATAAAATGCATCACACTTAAAATTAAGATAAGTATTATCAATCAAACCAAATGTTGAGGAATGACCCAAAATAATTATCTTCTCATCCAAGACTTGAAATTTGACATCAGTTATAAAATGTCAGAGCAGTTGACGCAAAATATGCACATGATTAAACAAGTTCTGTTTAGTTAAATTATCTGGTTAGAAAAAAAGTTTATTTTTTTTATGGTACAAGAGAATAATTATGACCTAATAGCATCTAGGAAAATTTTAAAGAGACTGAAATACTCACCTGATCAAACTGTGACACATCTCTATCTGGTTCCAGCCACGAACTGTAGAAGAGAAGCTTGTTCAAGTTTAGCAAAACAATGGTCAAGCTGATAGTTTCTAAACTTTGACAGCTTACTCCTGAAACTGTGTACTTACCGCTCTTCGCTCCCATAGAGCTGCACTAGAACATGACCAGCAAGATTATCCCTGGTAGATTCAATAGATTTGTCATCCATGATCTGGATAAATAAAAATTGATGAAAAAGTTAAAAATATTGCCAAGTCCAGACTAAAAAAGGGAGAGGAAGGTTCATCTAGGTAATGGAAAATTTATTCAAACCTCGGCAGGCCACCATTCATGAACTGCGGTTTTAGCCCATACTACATTTCCTGGAGATAACCAACAATTTATTTTTCTTTCAGTTGAGCACAAGGATCCGTCTGATGAAATAGGTGATTGTGCTGAAGATTGGGTACCAACACGATTATTTGAATTTGATCCAGTTTTACTGCATCAGATAGACAATGATTGAATAATAAAAAGAGGAACAGAGAAACATAATAAAACACAGAAGAGAACAATAATATATATCATGTGTTAACTTGTAAGCAGTTGAAAGAAAGTCATCTTTAGCTGAGAAAAAAAATTAATGATGAAATCAAACTTATCAAAAGAACCAGTAATGAGGACAAACTTAAGTCAAACTTAGTACCAGTAAAAATGTGCTAGTTTAACGATGCAAAACTTGTAGCATTTTTGCGGAGAGAGAGAGATCTGTAACCCGATAAGATGAGCAAATGATACAATATCTTGGAATAAGTTAGCAAGTTACCCAACCAAAAGGGACACAGGGTTTATTTGAAATAAAATTTTCCATTTGGAAAAAGAATAATTAAAAATGAGGGGATGCAATACAAAATGAAATTAGAATTCATTTGGAGCTTTCACTAACTCCACAAATATAACATTAACAAGTGTTTACTCAGTATCTATGGAGAGAGGTTCATTTCTGGATCGAGGCTGCCAATCTGACATGGTACAGAAAGACTCACTGTTGCAGTTTAATAAGTCAGAAATTGAACCTGTAAAGCAAAATGAAAAGGTAATATCATTATCAACAATGGAAAGGTAACTATATTGTTAATTTATTCAAGGAAGTTGATATAACGCTGCACTTTATGTCATGCATGTAATAAACATAATTGCAAGTACAATATTTGGTCTATAGTGTTTATGAGCATTAAAGGAATTAATTGACTTGAGCGATTATGAACAAACTAATGAGCAGCAAACTGAAAGTGAAAATCTACCAACAAAAAGATGATATGAGTTTGGAATGTTCAAAAGGAACCCAGTTCGGCTCACTAAGAATAGGAAATTGGTGAGCTATTAAAAGCTTGTTTGCTAATTTGTTCAGAACTGTAAAATAGTTAGGTTTTTGGCTAAATTTCTATGTCGTATGTCTTAATTCTAACTGAATTAATCAAACCCAACCAATACCTTGATATATCCTTAATAAATCAAATTTGATTAGTCTTCGTTTCATTCAAAATTTGATCAAATCTAAATTAGATACGAATCTAGACCTTAATGGATTAGATACTAATTACTTCAAATCCTAAGCCTAACTTAAAATTTTGAGTGAAAATTCATTAATCATCACAGGTGACGATGTAGTTCATATGCTCAAACTGAAACCTTAATACAATTAATCAAAAATTAAATTTAAATCTTTCTCAAAATTTGATTTCAAAATCAAAATTTCAGATATCATTATTTGATTCAATTCTATTTCCACTTTCACATGGTCCCTCCTAAAAATTCTTGTACATGATTGCTTCTTTTATTAAGTTTGGTCAAATATCATGTTTTGACCAGGGTTTATTTTGTGGACACTCATTCTAATCGGTTGCATTGTGATAATTTATAAAAGAAGTGTTCACCTTAAATTTGCAATGGTAATTTCTACACTGATATGAAATTCATGTGGAAAGTTTCCATCATTTCCTTCCCCTAGCTTTCGACATTAATCTAGCTTCCATCCGTAGTAGTAAAAACCAGGCGTTTAAATCTCTTGCTATCTAACCCAAAATTGGAATAGTTAGATTGGTTTCGGCCATATATTGTACCCTGGGTTGGAATGAACCTTTAAACCTTGGTAAAACAACCTAACTCAAATCTACAGCAACTAAGTTGTGATTGATATACCAATTATCACTGGTCAATCTATAAAACTAACAAAATGTTCAAAGGTTACGAAAGCAATATTGTTATTCTGAAATTAAAAAAGAAATGATTTCAAAATTTGAAAGTGAAATAAAAGTTTCAGTTTTTTCTCAAAATGTTAATTTCATAGTTTTAAAAGTAAAGATGTCAACTGTACATGTATGAGCCTGAAGTAGGTCACACATAATAAAGTTGTGTGTGTGTGTGTGTGTGCGCGTATTATTCTAAAGTTCAAACAACAAGAACTATCTATGTAATTCAACTACTTGGATCTCATGATTGAATCTTTTGTAAAGGTACATTGCTTTTAATGCCCAAGTCTTTTAACTCATTTTTAATTGTGCTAGTCTTTGTTATCTCCCTTGATCTTGCAATCTTTCAACTCCAATTAATTCTATTCGTCTAAGACAGAAGCCCATATCATTAATTTAGAGTAATTTTTTCACCCTTGACGTTCTCAGAATGAATGTTATCTGCATACAAATTTTATGACAATACGAATCAATTGACATTCTATGTAAGCTAAACAGGTATAGGAAGCTCAATAAATGCAACCATCACACTCTGAGAAACAATAGTTTGCAGATCAATGTGCATCTGAACAAGAAAAATAGCATTCGTATGCAGGAAGATTTTAACTTGGGAACAAATTGACGGCACACCTGTTCTACGCTACATGGATCCAGACCTACATTGCATCATAGGCCAGTTAACTAGTTCCAAGAAATTTTAGATAAACGCAAACCCTATGAAGGATTATTTCAAGATCAGCTAAACTGGCTTTCAAAAAAAAAAAAAAAAATAATAGCGAGATTAGGTCAGAGTCCTATTCAGCGATTCATCCGGACGCCTGTAGCATTCCTGAATTGACAAAAAGAGAATTTTTCTCCAGAAATATTATCACGAAAGAAACACAATGAAGGTCACCTCGAAACCATTAAAAAAACGAGAATCGTCTAATGGACCAAATATAATACAGGAAACGGTAGGGCAACAAAAAGAGGACGGAGGGAGGGCGAACCTGGGAGATTAGAGCGCACTCTGCGCGATCCTGGTTGCCGACGGCGCCTAGGAACCGCCGGAGAATCGAATACGAGGTGCGAGTCGTGCTCCATGGAAGAAGGACCAAGGAGATGAACCCTTCGGCGATCGTGGGAAGAATCGGGAAGCACCAGCGTTGTTGTATCGGAGACGGGAAAAAATAGTCGGTAATAAATATATATAGCTGATTTGGCAATAGTTTTTTAAAAACAATATCTAATGAAAGTTTTGATAGGTCGACGAACTTGCCCAGTTTCACTGTTATATTTCTAAAATTTAAAATAAATTATCTAAATATTTTATTAAATTTAGATAATTATTTTCCAATACACACTGTATTATAGTTATTCTAAAATTTTTATTATCTTTATTATAATAGTAGAGAGTTTAGGAAGGAGAGGAATTGAAAAAAATATTATTTTATTTTTAAAATAGAGATTTTGATTTCCTATATTTGAATAATTGAACAAACACTATAGCATAAATCTAAACATAGAGAATTGAAAAAGATTATGATATAAGTGGTTTTTTTTTACAAAAATAAAATAAAATTTAGAGTAGTAATTGATTTTACATATGATAGTGTAGATGCTTTTATACTGTAACCTCGCGTGTACCTTAAAAATTTTTTTAATTTGAAAATTATTTTATGCTTAATGCTATAATCCAACTCCTTTAAACTCTAAAAGTAAAATCTTAAATGGTATATTCACAATCTAAAAAAAAAAATGTAAAAATGCACATGTCCCAGACAATGTCACAATAAAGGGTCAAAAGCATACATACCCTTGTGTGAGCAACCGTGGCCAACATTCAACGCAGATACATGATGTGCCCAAAACCCAATTATAAGTGTCTTTTTTGTCAAAAAAAAGAGTAAAATTTAGGGTAGTAATTGATTTTCTATAAGCTAGTGTGGATGCTCTTGTGTCATAACCCCATGCACACCCGAACAAAAAATTTGATTTGAAAATTGTTTTTATGCTTAATACTATAACTCAAACCCTAAATAATAAAAGCAAAATCCTAAATGGCATACCTGCAAGCCAAAAAAATGTTGAAATGCAAATGTCGCAGACAACGTCACAACAACAGGTCTAGAGCATATACACTCTTATGTAAACGATCGTGATTGACATCCGACGAGGACACTGTTGGAGTAATTTGGGTACCTAGTTGTTGATGTTTGGGTAAAAATTTAAGTTAGGTTATTGTTATATTTGATATGCGCT
>JBBPFP011141519.1:0-11626 GCA_037974795.1 Kaempferia galanga | reverse complement strand
CTAAGTCACTCTTCTCTAGTGACTTACCTTATCTTTTGCAGTCACTTGACTTGCTTCTTTGACCCACTAGGTCTTCTCGTTAGTTGTCAGGTCCGTATACCCAACTAGATTTCGACCAACTGTTAGGTCCTACGGACTCCGTTGGACTTCCAACCAAATATCAGATCACTCCTTCATCTATCTCGACTTTGTGCCAGTTATCGGGTCCACATACCTAACTGGGTTTTGGTCTGATGTCAGGTTCTCTAGACCCATCAATTCCTATACACTTGTAAAATATTAGATCACACAACATCTAACTTTAAACCACTTGTCATTGATCAAAACCTGAGTTTGATCATTGGTGCCAATTGCACCAACACTATTCGGATCTTGGTTCAAAAAAAAGTTTGTTTAATTAAGTTAACGAGCTGAGCTTGAGCCTGATTCCGAGCTCGAGCTTAACAATATTTGGTTTATGAGCTCGCGAACATGTTCGTTTAGAGGCTCGTTTATCTTATTATATATATATATATATATCACATAAATAATAAATATAATACTATATTATAAATTATTATAGCTCATTTAATTTTTAAACTAGCTTTTTTCGAGCTGAATTCGAGCTATTTAATTTTATTACGAGCCGAGCTCGAGCTTAAGAACTAAAAGCTCGAATCGAACTCCAGCCGGGCTCGAGCTTAGGGATAACGAATTGAGCCCGAGATCAAGCCTTTTACCGTTTGGCTCGGTTGGGTTCGATTACACCCCTAGTTAACAGATGGGCCACTCTCACCTTCATTGTTGCTTTTTTCTATATATTATATGTCGAAATTTTCTGGGTAGTTACGTTTGTGTGAAAATGCACAAAGTCACTAAGTTGCTCAACAATTTTATTGATTCTTTTTTCATTTGAGATTTATGATTTAGAAAGCTGAATGGTACTTAGAATCATAATGACTACATGTTCATTTTACTCTTGTATCTGATTCTTCTCCTTTCTAAATGGACAATGACATATTAGAAAGGTAAACATTTTGTCTTCCTTTCCTAGTTGCATTACTAAACATGCTTTTAAACTTTTTTAGTCCATTTTAATGTCTAATTTGTTAGTCAAGTTCCTTCAAAATTTGGTTTTAGGTATAACGATATTGCCCTAGATAATTATTCATGCCTGAGTTGCTATTATTGAAAACAATGATATACTAGAAGGCTAAACACTTATTAGTCTTCCTGCTTTAGTGTCATTAAACATACTTTTACACTTTTTTTCAAAGTCTATTTTGATGTTTGGGGTGTTAATGATGGTGTTCGTTTAAGGTTTGTTTTTAGGTATGTGGTTCTTTCTTGATAATTGCTCATGCATGAGCTACCTATTAATGAAACATTGGTTGGGTTTTTCTATTACAATCAATGATCAGATTTATTCCTTGTTGCACTGCTTCAGAGTCCGAACCCCTTCTCATGCCCAACACAGCCATTGCATGTACATTGCCCAAGTCATTGTGTCTCTTCCTTGACAAATCTCAAGTTCATGATATCCCTATCTTTGGTAGTCTCGCTTTGATAGTTGTGGTGAATTTCAAATTCATTTATTTTCTCAACTAGTAGATTTGCTAAATTAAAACGTCGTCTTAGAGTTTATTATTATTATTTTTTTAACAATTTGGTGGTTTATGGTTTATAATGTTGATGCATTCAATTTTGATGTTAGACAAAGAGATATGTTAGAAAATGTATTTGATATGATTGTGACAAGTGTATGCAGAGTAGTAAGAGGAAAAAGTGACATATCAAGGGTGATTTAATGTCCGGCAGAGGAAGTCTTGATAGCTCAAGGTTGAATGAATGCATGGTAAAATGAAACCTCCGCTAGTTAAGGTTGATGGAAGGCTTGGCGAAGCGAAGAAGATTCCCTACAAAGATCCTAGATGGTTTTTTTTTTCTAATGACTTAGCTAATTTCATTTGTGCAACAATGAGTGAGTGCACATGTAATATTAGAGAATTAGATAGATTAGGCTTAAATGAAAGCCATAAAATTTATTATTATCCTAGTCGTTAGTTGCCAAATGCGTCAAGGGACTCATCATACCATGTGTTACTTGAATCTGCAGTTGATTATGACTTAGGCCAAGGCATTAATTTGGTGTAAGAGATCATAGATCTGGTTGTATGGTGTAACAACAGTCCGTCAAAAGTTATGACTGAATATATTTGATTAATGGTCCAACTTGATTGGCGGTTCAATGATTATAATATAGTGATTAGTTTGTTATAACGATTGATTCTAGAAACAAATGTTGAAGGAGTCGACCGACTAGTCATAGTTATTAATGGCGCTTGGCTGATTGCACTTAGGCACAAGTGACAACTAGGTGAACCTCTTACGCCTGGTGGCTTTAAGCGCATGCCTTATGAGAGGTGATGGGCTTGCCTGAGACACGATTTTTCTTGCCTCATTCAAGCGAGAAGTATAGATGTAAATCATGTAAAAAAAACTTTTTTAAGTCTAGCCCCACACCTTTAAGTACCCTTTTAATTACGTAGCATGCATGATGCATGTGATACTTATTTCTCTCGTTGTAAATGAAATTGGAGTGATCTTGAACATGGAAATATAAATATTTATGAAAATATTAATTAAATTTATTATAAAAATAAAATTGAAATAGTTTTTTTTTTGTGTGTGTGAAGTTTCATTTCAAAAGAAAGAACATGTTGAAGTAAAAAAAAACTAAATGATTTAGTTTTTATTAAGTATAATAGGGTTTTGAGGTGTCGATATGATATACGTGACATTGTCGATCCTATTTCTTTGGATAATATAGACGATAACAATGAATGGTTGATGGGAGATTGAGTGATAACACTAACGAAGAAAATGATTTAGCATTTGAAGATGACAATTTGACTTGGAGTCAATTTGCAAGAGCTTCTGAAGTTGGTGAAGATGCCTACAATTTTAGATCTCAAGTTTCATTTTCTTCAAAAGAAGGGCAAATACATCAAAAGGAACTAAGAGAAGATCTTTTACAATTCAACTTATTGATGAAGAAGAGGAAGAAATCCGTTTTGAGAAATCGATGAAGTTTCAGCTATACAAATCTAAAACATCCGATGATGTTGATATTGCTATGATCGAGGAAGATGATGAAGATTTTGATGATTTAGATATTTAAAGATTTTTTCTTTAATTTGAATTATGTGTATAATGTATTTATTTGCTAGTGAATTTTATATTTACATTATTATTTAATAATTTATGGACTATAGTTTTGCTAGTGAAATATTTTGATAGAAATTCCCTCTATATATTTGAATTTTAAAAATTTATACCTAGAGCGCCCTTACTTCAGTATGACTTACGCCTCACCTTCGCCATATGCCCCAGACCCCATAGCACCAATGTGCTTTTGGGCGCCTCATGCCTTAAATAACTAGGCAACCAGTCATTTGAAACGACAAGAAAAGCAGTTGGGTGCTAATGACTTGTTGATTGATGCTAAAGGCGGCGTCGATTGGGATTTCTTGGAAGCTTGGGCGAGGCTTTTAATATAGGACATGTTGGCTATGAATTTATTCAACTTCTACAACAAATCTACTTAGCCAAAATCTTTACTCGCAGGCTCTCTTTTCCACACTTGGTATTTTTCTTTACTCTTTTGTAAAGAGGTTTCTCCACCTCCAAAGCTATCCAAGAAGGAGAGAGCTAGTGGAATTTGTGGAGCAACTTATCGAAAGGTCATATTCCATGGAGTAGGAGCCTAGGAGCTACTGAATCACATAAACAACTGAGTCATCATTGCTTTTCTCTCTTTACTTTGTGCATTTTCTTTATTATCCATTCCTTTGTTTTGTGGACCCTAAACGGAGTTTTCTTTTTAAGGCTGCCCCCCACTTCCCAGCCTTCTTTCAAATTCCACATATAATTTTTTTGAATCAGTTTGATTTGGGGAGTGGGGAGTGCTATGAACTTGCTTATGAATAGTTAGAAATTTTTTATATATATGTGAACAAACAATGTTGTATGTAAAGTTGTAATAAGTTATACATTAGTGGGGGAAAAGTCTAATAATTTGCTTCATTACAGCTACATTTCGTTCTTCGGAATTCAATAACTGGTGATATAATAGGGAATTAAAAGGATCAAGAAAAACTGACAAGACAGTGTCCTTTCGTCAAGTTACCAATCCTTAATGGTTGTACCTATAGATTTGTGGTAAAGTTGGTAGATAGTATCAACTTAGACAATTGATATCTGGTTAGTGAAATTGGATTATCACATGCCTGGAAGCATATTGTCAGAAGAGTTAACACAGCACACTTTTACTAAAGGGTGTGAATCACAGTTGACAGATAAATTTTCTAGAGACTGCCAATCATTCACCAAACCTATAAAATATTGTGCAGAGAGTATAATGTCTACCCACCATTTATTTTGCCACGAGTTGTTTCCTAAACTTTTTTTATAGAACTTTAACCTGCTTGTACTGGTTTTATGATTATCACAATTGGTCATTTTAATAGTTTTTTCCCCTTCCATTCTACTGCTAATGCATTTGTTTAAAGTTTCTGGTTATATATCATCTCCAATGATGTATTCTTCTGTTGTTTTGAAGCAAAGTAATATAATATTCTTCCTTTCAGAATCAACTTGCACAAGAAACGATTCATTTTAAGGATGAACAATTGAGGGAGGCACACTCATGGATTTCACGTTTTCAAGAAATGGATGCTTTGCATACCTCCACTAACCAGTCATTGCAAGCTGAGCTACGAGAGCGCACTGAGCAGTTTAACCAATGCTGGATTGGTATCCAACGACAGGTTTGATTACTAATCATGGATTTCCTCTGTGCTATATTGTGCATCCACAATCTTTTATTTGGTTGCTTCCTTTTCTATAACTAATCTTTGGCGCCTGCTAGTTTGTTGAAATGGATCGCCATCATATGCAAGTCATACAACAACTTCAACTGGACTTGTCTGAGGCAAGGGAAAGTGCTGGAAAATACAAAGATAACCAACAAGTTAATCCTGCAAACTCCATGGATTCATCTTCTTATAATGCAAACCAGATTAATGTAAAAGATGACATCAAATCAAATGCTCTGTTGGGGTTTGCATCTGATGCAAGTGTAGATGGAACTACAGCATATATTTCAACTTCAAATACCTCTTCTAAGGTAAGATAAAGTGTGGAGGCTTTTCTTTTCATTTCATACTACAGTAATACAGTAGACAATCTCTTCCTGTGCATGCTAGTTAAGACCTTTCTTTTATCTGTTAGGAATTGGAGAACATATTTTTCTAATGTTGTTTGCTTGCATTTGTTATTTACATTGAGATGTGTTACTTCTTGGTAATATTTGTTGGTAAATTTGGTTAGTACTCATTGAAACTGTTTGTTATAACTGTATGCTGCCCAGTGTAAACTCATTAGTGTATTATATTATTGGAACTGAAAGTCTTGTATTCGGTTGAAAACCATGATACACTGCGATGACATCATTGCTTTTTTTTTGAAGAATAAACATGGATATTTAGCCTATTTGTTTATGAATTGTTCTGTTTTGATGAATTTAATGGATGCTCCTTTGTCTTACCTGTTCCTATTTGAGTATTGTTTAAATTTCAGTGAGAGACCAATATCGACACTTTGTCAATCAACGGCGTCTATACAACCAATGAAAGAAACAAAAAACATACAAAAAATAGGTTTGATGACTGGTACCAAGATGAATCTGTAGAGTTAATAAAAAAGCATGGAATCAAACATGGTTTCTGAGATTATTAAAGTGCAGCTTAGGTGTGGGTAAACAATTTGATCTACACAACTCAACCTAGAAAGATGAACCAAACTGTCCTGAAAAATCAGATTGTTTGAAATGGTTCAGGTTTTTTGTGTTTATTGTTTTTTGAGATTTGAGTAGGATCAAATTTTTTGTTTTTTATATTAAAATCCAAAAAATGTGCAAAACTGGACCAATTTACAATAAATGTAATTTAGCATCATATATCATATTACATATATTTACATCAACATATTTTATAAAAATGTCCCCAAAATCAAAAGGCGGAGAAATATCTAAACCAAGGTTGGCAAATTGAAGTTTACATCCATCAGTGATGGAGTCTTTGAGGCTATCCTGACAAATATGAGTCTGAATCCACAATTCTTGGAGATATTTAATGCTCTGAATATTACATTCTGAAAAATTGAAAGTTGTAGCAATGAAAGATCTTCAGAAAAATTTATCACATGATGATATGAAACAGTGATGTCCAATGGTCAGAAAATTGTGAGATCGTTTTGATAAGAGAGCTCACAGATCTTGGCTGCTGATTTTAGAAAGGAGAACAATGATCTACTCATTGTTGAGTCTGTTATGCCAATAAATTCAGATTATAGACCTAGGCTTTGCCTGATGCATGCTATAATTGCTGAGTTGGTTTGGTGCCAAGGTCTGCATCACATGAGGAATATTTCGACTGAATGGCAGTTATCTTTTGTTTTTTCGATATAGGTAAATAACCTTCTCCTCTGATTCGCCCACCGAGTAAATTCGGAGCACAACTTATGCACACTTAGAAGCCGATATCTAGAATAATTGTCTGTGTTGGGATTCAAACCTGGTCCCCTTGTTCCTCTTAGTGCTTTACCATTGCACCAGGGACAACAATTATCTTTGATGGACTTTGAGGAGTGGTGTCCATATTAACTTCAGAAATTTACTTGTACTGGTGGTGAGTTGCCGTATTAGTTCAACTGCATTTAAAGGGATAGGAGAATTGGAAGAAGGAAAAAACATGTATAATCCCAAAGTAAATTTCTTCTCATTTATCCTCTTTTAGTAGATCAAGATTCTCTTTGAATGAATCAAAGAGAAATTCCATTCCCTCTTGTACCAATGAATGATATCTGATTTAGTATGGTAAGACAATGGGTTGCATTTTATTTATTACACATCCATGGTATATTTTATCAAAATCCCACGTGCTGTTATTCTTTTTTTTCCCATGTGAATTTACTGTAAATATGCAGTGTGTGTGTCATTATGCCTGTTAGAGTTTCATATGCTAAATTTTGTTCTTTTTCCAGAGTGAGCATGCCCCTGGTATTCCTCTCCTCCAATCATCTCTGATTGGAACAAATGGCTTCATTTCTCCTGGACAAATTGCGCCTGTGCATTCTTATGTGCTGAATCCCCCAAGTGTTCCAGTCACTATGGCATCCACCAATTCACATATTCCAAAATCCCACATGGATCATTATCAATCAACGCCTACCATTCCAAATAATCAACCATTACAAAAACAGCCGGTACTAGTACAAGGGATTTCTTTTTTTTTTTTTTTGTGTTTCGTAACTATCACATTTTTTTCAACTACCATTTGTATTTTGTTTGCCTTAGGCCCCTTCAGATGTATCTCAGACACCTAACCAGAGCAAGGATCCATCAGAGCACACTTTTATAGGACCAGATGCTCATTTTAGCTTCAATCTACATAGTGAAATACAGTCTGTCCTCCCAGAGAATGTTAGCAGCCACAGTGAAAAACAAGTGTCTATCCATTCAGGCAACAGTTCAAGCGAAGTTCAGGTGATCATATGAAACTACCTCTAGTTCTCAATTGTTATTCTGCAATAACTAATTCTAGATATTAAGCTGATGCTGACCTTTTGATTCTAGGTGCTCAAATCCAGTGTTAGACATGCCGTAGCTACCCAACAGCCTCAAGGTACACTGGATGGGCATTCTCATTTGGATTTTGCAGGAGAATACTGCCCACCAGAGAGGAAGACAGAAATTAAGGTTTGTATATCATGTCACTTTGCATGCATTTATTCAAGAAGGGCAGCTGCTAATTGTGGTCCCAAATTCTTGATGAACATAAGTATCCTCATTGAAAATTATGCAAAATCAGTCTACAGGTGTGTTATTTGTTTGCATTTCTTCTTACAGATTGAACACATTTTACCCAATGGGAATCAATCCCAGGAAGAGGTGTTGAAATCTGGACAACAGTGCCCTATTCCTGGCAATGCACAAACTAGTCAAAACTCTGTCAGTTCAAATGGTACTACAGAATCTACTATATCTGTGGCTCCAATGTGTGGTACTTTGCTACTTAGTAAAACACCATTAGAGCCCAAGCTTCTAGATGAACGATCACTTTTGGTTTGCATTGTTCGGGCAATTCCTGCTGGATCAGATGGCAAAATCAGAATTAGTACAACAGTAAGTATCCAATATTGTAATATGCTAATGTCACTATATGCCATCATCTCCCTTTTTGAAATCTTATCTGCCTTTTGTTTAGCTTCCAAATAGGCTTGGTAAAATGCTTGCCCCCCTACATTGGCATGACTACAAGAAACACTATGGAAAGCTTGATGATTTTGTTGCTCGTCACCCTGAAGTAAGCTTTATTCATGCACTTCTATAATCTGGAACCTGTGTTCACGTTCATTGAAGTTCTCTGTTGCAATTCCAGTTATTTGTTATTGAAGGGGATTTTATTCACTTACGTGGAGGTGCACAACAAATCATATCTGCAACAGCAGCTGTTGCCAAAGTTGCTGCTGCTGCTTCTGCTTCTGCTCCTTGTGCATCTTTATTACCTTCTGTTGCTGTCACACCAGTGGCCCAAGTCAATCGCCAAAAAATGTCACAATCGGTTGAATCAAAAGCTGCAAACTCTGTGGCTTATGCAGCTGACACTGCAGTGGGCAATGCAGGAACCCAATGTGACAGCCGCATTTCAACAAGACAAGATGTCCATCCAAATGATGTCAGATCAAATATTGTTCAGGGACTATCAGACTTAAGTATTTTTAATAAATTAAAAAATGTGCAAGAGGCTAATGGCTTACCATCTGAAATCAAACTTGGACATTCATCAGTGGACTCTGCAGTTGGAAATACATCAAACCATGATAGCAACATTTTGCAAAACAAGGGGATGGGCAATGGAAGACGTAGCTTCGGAGGGAAGCAGCAGGGGAGGTACCATTAGCATTTGCACTTGTATTTGTTTGGGATTGACTTAACTATGCTCAATTTTGAGTAGTTGGATGATTCAAAATATTGACATTTTCTCAGGTTCTCTAGTTCTGGCTTGAATTCCCGGCGATAGTAAGTGCAGCTTGTCATCATTTTTCTTCTTCGGGAGGATGATGTTAGTTTCTGTATAAGTTTTTTTAAATCACTATTATTCATGGCACTATCCTCTCTTTTGTACTGTCTTAATTTATCTTTATTGTTGTTTTTTAGATAGATAAACTAAGCAATTGCTACCTTAAAGGTGGGTAACCCTTTTCTTGCAATGAATAAGTCATCATATTCAGAAGTTTTTTTTTGTTCCATTTTGATCATGAAAATTACATACTAAAAGATTCCTTGTTATAATGTTTTACTAATTTTTCGGTATGACAACAAAGAAGAGAAAGTTGCTCCAAGTTCCAACTATTTCGAATTGACAGCATAGGTTACAGTAATCTATATTTTGTCTAGTCAATGATGGTTAATGCAATTGCTCCCCCCATTTACCTTCTGAAATTAATTGACTCATTTAAAAATCAAGCACGTCCATTTTTATTGATCATCGCAGGTGTTTTTCCCTGTGTTCTGAATATAGAATTTTTGCCTCATTACTCTGCAAAATAACTTGTTTTATTTGATTGTAGGATCTACTGATCAGAGGTTAGTTGCTGCGAAACAGAAGCTTGATGGCCTGTTCCAAACCATTATGCTTTTCCCCACATGCTGAATTTTTGTTCTGAGTTTGTGCTCAGATTCATGATTGGAACTGAAACGCAAAGGAGGAAAAAAAAAGGAAAACTATGCAACTATTGCAAGTATTTAATTCTTGAAGAGCTTGATAGATTGGTTACATGTTATTAGCACCTAGTCCCGGTTTCAATTTACTTCACAATTTATTTTACCTTCTTTAAGTGAATTATACTCAACTTGTTTAATTGCAATTTTATATCGTCCTTGCCGTTTCATAACTCCATTTTGAAGAACATCAAAAAATTAACTGAAAAACTTCGTAGTCAGATATAATGTAAAAAGAATCGGTTGATTTTGATGTTGCTTGAAAAGTTAAATGCATTGGTCGACCCATGATGATCTTTCGGACTTTATATTGCATCTTTGGTTTGCCTTATTATTAACACAAGGACCGGGAGTTTAGTTTTGAAAAGGAATAAGATTTGGCGGACCTTGTTGAGCTTGATACACTGAAAAATTTGCATGACTACTGATTGATGATGAATAAGATGAATGCAAAGATTCAATACCACTCAAGGTTTTGGTGCTGGAAGGTCAGAAACCTTGACCTCCACATTAAATGCGTTCTTGCTGATTTTTTATGCGCGCCTTTTTAGCTGCCGTCATCGATGTATTAAGAGAGACAAATAGAGTGTTAATCGAACTAACTATTTCTGACATTCCTTTATATCGAGATTAACTGGTCTATTAAGGCTCGTAATAGATTGGGCTAGGCCCAGTTCCATGCGGTAAGACAATCGTACTCGAGCCGTCTGCCCCATTTGAGATGTCCACGTGTTCTGTATTATTAAAAATTAATCTGAATAAAATTAATTATTATATATTTTATTGAAGAAGGATTGAGCAATCGAGCATTGTCCATCTCTCTCTCTCTCTCTCTCTCTCTGCGTTACCTCTCCCAGAGAAACAACCCTAGCCGGAGGCTGCGCCGCCGCGTTACCACTCGATCTCACCTCATGGCGGTGCTGCAGTTCTTCCCCCCTTCCTCGTCTGTCGTCTCCGCCAAGATCCACGCCGTCGTCCTCTTCAATATCTGCGACTGCTACATCCGTCGCCCCGACCAGGCCGACCGCGTGATTGGAACCCTCCTCGGTTCCGTTTCTGATGGCGTCGTCGAGATCAAAAACTCCTACGCAGTTCCTCACAACGAGTCCGCCGACCAGGTTCGCCCCCTGCTCTATCCTCGTCCATTGTTTTTTATATCTGGACTCATTGAGGATCTATAAGAAATGTGATTGTCATGTTGATTTCAATTAATATTTTATCTCATGTATTTGCAGAAAGACCTTTATATGTTCTTTTTTAACCTCTACATGTATGATTGCTTTTCGACTTTTGATCTCAGGTTGCATTAGATGTTGATTACCATCGTAACATGTATTTGTCTCACCTAAAAGTGAATCCCAAGGAAGTACTTGTTGGATGGTAGGTTAGTCTATGGTTTTTTATGTTATCATGTACATAGTTTTCTTATCTAATAGTTTCTTAACATTTTTTTTATTATTTAAAAAATGGAGTACAAAACTTATGGGTTTATTTTTTTTTTCTCTTGTTACCATTTTCCACCTTTTTGCATTAATTAAAAATTGGAATAAAAATTTATAAGTTTAGTTTTTTTCCCCTGATTGTCACTGCCTTATGGAGCTCATATACTCTCTAGATGGTGTCTTAAGCAATTTATTTGATCGTATGTTTTCTTCTTGGAAGTTGTTCATCTCCATCAAATAACTACTAGCCATTCTAACTAAAATTTTGACATTCTTATTGATTTCATTTTTTCTACACGGACAAGCATTCCTCTTCGAGTTAATAATGCACATTTTATTGTACACAGGATACTGTCTAAGG
>JBBPFP011141409.1:0-11626 GCA_037974795.1 Kaempferia galanga | reverse complement strand
AAGGACGCAAACAGTTTGCAAGACCGCCGCCGCCACCGCCGCCGCCGCCGATGAAGACGACGTGTTCATTGACGCGCCGGAGACGCTCTCCCGGACAGAGTCGTTCTTGATGAACTGCAGCATGAGCGGCCTCAGCAGTTTCCGCGAAGCCCCAACGCCCTCGGCCACCGGCGACTACATGATATCGAGGTTCTTGCAGGCGGCGGAGGCGCTGGCAGACGACTCGCCGCGGTTCACCTTCCGGAAAACTGCCACTCCCTCCCGAGAGCCGCCCACGAGGGCCGCCAACCGGATCGTGAGCGAGAACCTCAGAAAATCCCCTCTCCTCCAGCAGTGCAAGCTCAACGACGTCGTCGACGACGACGCCCATGATTCGGGTGGCCGCCTTCCCTCGAGAGGTTGCGGTTTGCTTCCCAAGATTTCCCTCAAGGCCTCTCTCTGCCTTCTCAATCCGTTCGCCGGGCTCAGGAAACCAAGAAGAAGAGATGCCAACTCGCTCCACCATTTTGTTGATGAGGAGGAATCACTGACCCCCCGTGGAACCTCTCCATATCGACGACGATCGAACGCCGGAGGTCTCTCTCCATCATCGCCTCTGCGAGAAGGGAAAGGCTTTCTCGGAGTTCCGAACAGCGGCGAGATAACGGGCGGCGGAAACGGAAACCCACTGGAATTGAAGAAAACACCGGCTCTCCATGACGTCTCCAGTCAGAATCGGCACTGTGAATTCGATTGCAACGTCAGTCCCCTGCAATCGACTCTCCTGGCGCCAAAATCACCTGCTGAATCCTGGCTTATGAACACGTTGACTTCGGTGGCACCACAGAGCCCCAGACCGCAGCCGCCATTTTTGAGGGTTCACGTCAAGCAGACAAGCTGGAAGCCAGTGCCGCCGGAACCGAACGGGAAGAAGAAACCTTCGAAGCCGCAGCGTCGCCGTTCGCGACTTGCAGAGGCTGTGCTTTCTTCTCCTTTCCGTGCATGATGGCTCCCGTGCTGCGTTTTGCCTTCAATGATCAGTCCTGGGAAGGTCAATGTCTCCAAAGTCTCAAATATGAGATCTTGACCACATGGTCCATATCTAATTTAGATTGCTAAGTGTTCTTGCTGTTGGCTGCAGTTCGAACGATAAGATCTTCATTTCTCCCCGAATTACGAATTAATAATATATATATATTTTTAAACAACAGAGCTCCCTCGATTCGTCCTGTTCTTCCTCTTTGCCCCTCTTTGTTTTGGTCTGGGTGCGAATTCGATCGGGTGGTCAATGTATGTTTGTTTTGCAGCTACTGCTAGTAAAAACAAAGCTGCTTCCAGCAGCACGTCCCTGAACACAAGGAAACTAGACGAGGAGACGGAGAATCTATCTCGTGAGCTATCGATGCTGTTACATATTTTGATCTGTTCCCCTCTCAATGATTGTCGAACTACAACAAAAGAAAAACTATTAATCCATCACAGGAAAATTTTGTGGTTTTCCAGTGTCATTTCCATTATTGAATCCTCTTTCCCTTCGTTTGATATCAGCATTAGATCCTGTGAAACACATGGTTTAACTGATTTCTCAAGGAACAGTCACTTCCAGATTGACTTTTGACCTTAACCTTCATCTTTCATCGTATTCAACAAGATGAGCGAGTGCCGAGCGAATTGAAGAACCTGATGCAAGCTCGACTGGACAAGAAGCTATCGCAGGCTCAACTTGCACAGGTATTTATTTCCCTACTTGTGCTGAGTACCATTTTGTAGAATAATACATATATCTCGTTAAACCTTTCCTCCTGTTCTGTCAGCTAATTAACTAGAAACCTCACGTTATCCAAGAGTATGAGTCAGGGAAGGCAATTCCTAGTCAACAGATAATTAGCAAACTGGAAAGGGTGCTGGGGACAAAACTTCGAGGTAAAAAATAGCTAACTCCATTGCCCAGCACTGTTCTATGAGGTTGCTTTGCCTATTACTTGACCAAAGTATGGAATGGAGAATTAAATATAATTTCAAGCTATTTTTAAGTTGCACCGTTGATTTGATTAATCGTTTTTCATGATAACAAACGCAGATGTAAATATCACGATAATTATTTAAGGAACTTGTCAAACCAGAGGCTTGCTTCTTCCACCATCGACACGGTCATGTAGTGCCCTACTCCAGCTTCGGCTATAAACTGTTTGATAATACACAAAATAAACTAAAATTATGGCTGACAGATTGGCAAAGCCTGTAAAAATCGAGTCGCGTACCTTGAATTTTTCTTTGCAGTTGGCTTCTTCGTAGATGTTAGTTACCTTTGCTATCAAATCATCTAAACCGGAAAGAGGGCAGCGAGGATCTTCTGCACCTATTTATTCAACATAATTAATCTGATTGATAGTGAAATTAAAACTACTATTGCAATGAAAGTAAAAGTCTTGTTTGTGTCATATTTGAGTAGTAATCGTTGGAATATGAGACCTACCATTTAAGATTAGCAGGGGCCTTGGTGCAATAGCAGGAACTGTATAAGGTGCGTCGAACTGGGATGCCAGACCTGGAGCAATTCTCTCCCACACCTTCAAAAAAAAAAAAAATTAATAATAATAATAATAAATAAATAGATATATGATTTTATTTGTATCATGGTTAATGAATAAGATGAAATACCTTCTCCACAACTTCTTTATCAATTTCATCTTTTCCTAAATCCTTGCAAGCCGCTGTAAAAATAAAGTACAATTGGTTTATCATCTTTAATTTAGGTAATTACATAAAGGACAGCTCGGTGGGGGTCCTAGGAAAGGATCTTGCTTTTTTGCATGAGGCTGTTTTCAGGATTCAAACACGTGACCTCTAGGTCAGACAACAACTTTACCGTTGGGCCAAAGTAATTACATGCTTTCAAATTAATATTAAGACACAAAGCCTAGTTTCACAAGGCTTCTCAAAGGCTTCAATACTAAACCTAAAAAAACAAGCGATCATTCTCTTCCTGTCTATTTTTTTTCAGCTTGGTTCATTGAGTGTTGGACAACTTCAGGAGCCAAAAATTGGACACATTTTTCAGGTCAAAAATTTCAAGCCCTCATCCAACTTTTCACTTTATAATAAAACAAAGACTTAGCAAGTTGCTCATTATTTTTCTGCAACATTTTCACCAAGTAACTGACTAATCCAATTTTGTGTGTGTCAACTTAAAAGTGATGATGGGAAGGAAACTAACCTTCGAAGACAGGTTTTATGCTATCTGCTCGAGCATGCCACTTATCATTATCTAAAGCCCATCTGAAACCCTATCAGAAAGAAAACCACACTAATACCTAGAAGATATACAAGGTACAGAGCAATCCACTTGTAACTGGAAGATAAATATCAAACATTAATACCTGAACCCCGATTATAGGGACTACCACAGAGTACCTTTCATCAGCTGCTGCAGCAAACCATGCATGCATGCCTGCACCAACAGCCAAATCTACATAAGCTCCAAAATATTTAATGGTTTGCAAAGTAATATAAGCATGATCAACTAACGCACCTCCAAGTGATTCACCAGTAATTCCAATTCGAACAGGATCAACATCTTTCCTTTGTACTAAATAGTCTGCTAATTTTATCAAGTCCCAGACCTGCAATTTACATTTGCAAATGTCGAGTTTGTATTTGATGGTTAAAAGTTTTGGAAATAACACTTAAATCTATAACACAAAATTGGAACAAGTTTATTAGAAAATACAACTCTGGCTTGCTTGACTTTTTTTTAATTGCTCATTTGTGAGGCATATCATATCAAAGATGTTGGGAAAAGAGCCTACTGTATCATAGATGAAAGGCATCGTGTCACCATTTTTCCATGCTGAAACCAGAGCCTAGTCCAAGGATAGGAGATATTGATCAATTCAACGCCCTGAATTGTGTATATTTTAATTAGCTTGAATAAGTGCAAGATTAGAGAAGACATATATTCCATTACATCTTGGTATGCTGTTGTGTTGCTAGCTCTTGCTCCATGGTAGCGAGAATCAATAGCAATGGCTACATATCCTCTTGAAGCATAAGCCTGATACAAAATAAACTCTCTTGTTACTCAATCTAACTCATGTTTTTGGGGATTGTTGTGTCATAAAGATCAATATTACCTCAAGTAATGGCCGCAACCATTCCTTGCACTTATAAGAGCTATGTAAAATTACAATAGCTGGCTTTCTCTGTGTTGTATTATCCTTCAAGCTCAGAATCAATACAGGGAGACGACCTTGCTCACCTTCCTATAGAAGAAAATTGTGACATTAGGTTTTGCTAATTTTCTCATTAAAAATTCTTAGTCCCTCAACATTAAACAGGTAGGCCTATATCTATCCACAAAATAAACCATCTTGTTAATTTGCTGACACAAATCACAAAGAAGAGGGCATTTAGAAAGCAGAGACTATTAAACCAGATCATATTAGATTTCAAGATCAAATTAGAGTATAAACCATACTAGAAGTCCATCCAAATGAGTTTTAAGCTGAGTTTATCTGGTTTGACTATTTTTCATAGTTAGAATATCATGAAGAAATTATGAAATTTGAATCACCAACTGGCTTGATTTGATTTGGCGAATTGCTGGTTCATGCCTAACCTCACGCCTAAGATAGAACTTACCAACCAATAATATGCCAAAGTCAACCAACTCATGAACACACTGACCTCAGGTCGACAATGAATCATAAAACCATGAATAAACTGACAGAATCTGGTTTGAACGCCATTGAACAAGTTGTTTAACAAAAGTATTTATGAAAATTACCTCAACTGTTAGATAAATATTCTCCTCGATCACTCTATCCTTGAAGCCATCGAGGTTCTCTTTATGACAAGCTTCCATTATCTGCAATAAAAACCAAACCAATTAAAGCATTCTCATAGTTAGTGAACACTTGTTTTGGCCTGCTCACCTCCCTCGAACCTGGATATATCGCCGCCTGATACACCGGATCCGTCACCGGCCCCCCAAGCTCAACGGATAGAGAAACTGATCAAAGATGATCAAGAAGAAGATAAACAATTCGTCAGACGGAAGATTTTTTTTTCTTCATTATTTGATACATGTTTCCCAAAACCACAAAACAAACTCGCCACAAATTAATCGAGTTAAATATGAGAAACACTAGGCAGAGGGGAAAAAACCCATTTACCATCAGGATTCCGCCTCCGGCTTCGCAGGATCTGGAGGAAGTCCGTTCGAAGCTGATCGGCGGCTGATTGATAGGCGGTGGCTTCCATCGTTCTCCGGCAATGGAGGGAACTCAGAGCCCTCGCTCCACAACGGTACTTATAAAGAGGGAAGCCGATCCGATCATGTGCGCCTACGGCAAGCGCAGGTAGGTGGAGCTGTATCGCCGTGGTGGGCGGCGCGGTCGGAGGAAGGTCAACTCGCACGGTGCGGTCGCTAATTAATCCAGTTCATTTAGTCATACTTCGATTGAATTGGCAACCCGTGTCATACCATCGTTTCGGCGTCACCAGTGGCGCAAATTGGCATGGCCCGTAGGGTACGAGTGAGTGAAGATAGACACGTAAATGTGAAATTTTTACGCATATTTTACCACATTTTACAATGACTAAATATGATTTTCCAGATTTGTTAAAATTAAAAATCAGATTAATTTTCAAAATTTTAGGTTAACTTTAATTCTATTGGGAATTTTCCAATCGATCCATCACGCACTGATTTATTTTTCGTAGGTAGCAATACGAAAAATAACCTCATTTTCCAGGTTCCAAGTGAATTGCAGCGTTCGGCCTTCGCAGACAAATATTCGTCGTCGTCGGTGGCGGTGGGCTGATCGGCGAATCTCTGATCTTAAGCTCAGCAAAGGCCAATTTGTATTTCCGCTGGCCTGACTGACCTTCGTTCTGCTGGATCTCGAGCTCTGCTCCAAGCTGAGGTTTGCTTTCCTTCCGCCCTTGATCTCCCCCCTTCGTATTTCTTCTGTATGATCTTACTTTCTCGGCTCAATTGGATTTCACATCCTTATTCCATTGCTTCGTGTACGGAGGGTCAGGGGTCTGGATCTTCGAGGCGACTTCTGTTGTTGAGTGGATCCGTAAATGCAAGCTTTGAATCTGGGATCACGATAGGAAAGGGACTTGGAGCTGGATAACGGAGAATGGCGTGGTTCGGGAATGTGTCTTTGGGGGGCTTCTCGGATTTGGCTGGGGCCGTGTCGAAACTGAGTGAAAGCGTCAAGAACATCGAGAAGAATTTCGATAGTGCTCTCGGATTGGAGGAAAAACATGATCCCAACGACGACGGTAATAGATTTTGTGATTTTCATTATCATATTTCGTTCTTCATTTTTTGAAGCTTCTGAATATGATTATTTCCTAATTGGCTGAGGATATCAGTGTAAGTAAAGATAATCTTTCTGCTGAAGTTATTTTTCTTAATTGTCGTTCTTCAGAATTATTAGTAGACTTACATTTATGTACAACTCATAGGAGATGAAGTACTAGTATTTCTCAGCATTCTGGTAGGATCTGAATGATAATTGTATGTATAGATAAACAACAACCTGGTCCTGGATAAAGAACTAAAACAGAGTGGTGGATACTTTCTGGCCGTGCTTAATTTGAATCAGTTTGAAAAATATTCTTCTGCCTGATTCTCTTCTTGCTTCCATATAGAAATTGACTTTCTTTTTTGAAATTCCGTAGACTGTAGAGTTGTTTGAGTGATTAGGTGTGCATGCTGTTTGCCTGTTTCTCAATTAATAAAGAACCTCTGACATATATATATATATATTGTTTGGGATATACAAAACTTAGGGGAACAGCTCATGACCAATGGATAAAAATGGAGTTATAGAATCACAGGTTATCTTTCCCAACTGTTTGGGGAAGAAACTGCAGATATAAAATACAAAAGTTGATCCATGTAATAGGAAGAAGAATAGAAATATTCCTCTATAATCTGTTGAACCCTGACATATATGCTTCTTGTGAGGTTTTAATCATATGTTTTGGCCATCAGGTTCTGGAAAATGGACATCAACATCAGGTAGAAAAGGCCTTTTGGAACCTATGATGTCCTTTATAGGGCAAAAAGAAGAGGAAAGTGCTTCTGGACAAGGACAAACAGTACAAGTTGAATCTTCACAAAACCCTTTAACAGCTGAAGAGCATGAAATGACCTCAAGTTTTACATCCTCTGAACCCATGAGTAAATCAACTATTTCTTCTGAAAAGGAAAATGAAGATTCTCTAACCATAGATACTGACATCCTTTATACTAGTGCCGACAACATGATTGAAGAACCTCAAATCCTTGTTGTGAATAAAGCTGTTGAATCAAACTGTTTGCAAGCTGAAATGGGGACTTCATTGCCTAGAAGCAAGGAAGAAGTAGATCCATCATCCATTTTCCAACAGAAAGCAGATGGTGACATCCAAGCTAGTGATAACTCAAAACCAGAAGATCCTGCACAACAAATTGCTGATAGTGTAGAATTAACTGTCAGCAATGTACTCAAAGAACCCGAAGAGACACATCATGTATATGATTCACAGGGAACTAATGTCATACAGGAGAGTCAAGCTGAGCAGCCTCTAGATAAATGGTCTTCTGAACATTCTAATGTAATTGCCCCTGATAACCTTGATAAAGAAGCCTCAGTTGCTCTTCCTGTTAGTATAGAGAAGTGTGATAATGTCAATGAACCATCATATAACAATGTTTCAGATGCAATCCATAGTGAGCAGGATCATGATATGGCATCTGACTTGGTATCTCATGATACGAATGAACGTCCCAAGTCATTAAAAGTGAACTCCAGGGAAAGAGATGATGAAGATGAGAATGCCAAACCTTCATTTACTTCATCCAAGAATGCATTGGGTTCAGTGGATCAGCCAGGGGAAATAGAGAAGCTAAAGCAGGAAATGAGAATGATGGAATCTGCATTAAAAGGTGCTGCTAGGCAAGCCCAGGTAATTCAATTTTAAGCAATTCGGTTTAAGTAATGTAGGATTGTGGAAATGGCAACTTATGCAATAGTATTAGTACATGTTCAAGTGGTTCTTTGAACTGACACAAAGTGTCACCCTTGTTACTTTGCAATAGAGAAATGCTAAGTGCTTGTAGTTTGTAATTGGAGCATAATTGTGTATGATCTGTGCCTTTCTGAAATAATAGCATCGTGAATTTCTGATGATTCTTTTAACTGTAACAATCTTCCTCTGATATTGTAGTACGATTATTGTTTATTTTTCTCCCCTTCAATTTCTCAGCATTTTATCTGTATGATTTTGCAGGCTAAAGCTGATGAAATTGCTAAACTGATGAACGAGAATGAACAGTTGAAATTTGTCATTGAGGATCTAAAGGTAGCTATGAAACTATTATATATTGATTTTACTACTAAATATTACAGATTTCACAAAGATATATTTGTAGTTGATATGGTTTATTGGAGCAATATCTTAAAATTAATATTAAAACCAAAGTTATTTGCACATGTATCTTTTTTGCAATATATAGATGTTGTGTCTTTGTTTTGTTCATCTCTCGAGTCTATGCTGTATACTCTTCTTGTTCGTAGAGTTAATGATTACAAATAACTCTAGGAAAGTTAATGAAGATGTTTCCTTTTTTCCTGCATTGAGAATTGTAATTAAATGCATCTAAGCTGGTATTTCAGTGCTTTTAAATGAGTTGCATGATAATGAGGTCGTCTACTTTCACAGTAAGAAAAATCCATACTGGTCAACATTGAATGTCTAATCCATGAGTTCGCATGTATTCAACTTTGAGACCAATTGACATGGAGAATGCTGTTAATTTCTTCATATACACAGTTTTTTACTTCTGCCATTTTACATTGCTGTTCTCTTGTTTGGTATATTTCTTTCTCATGGCTGACCAATTGAACTTTGTTACTTGAAAATTTGGTTAAAAGTTCCTTGTTATATTTTTCTTAAGTTACTGTTATTTTACAGAGTAAATCAAAAGAAGAAGAATTAGACACATTGCGAGATGAATATCATCAAAAGGTGTCATCTCTTGAAAGAAAGGTGCAAATAACTATTACTTTATTTCTTTCCATAATATATGATTCCATTGAGTTTATTTGGGTATTTCAACTATTTGTTCCATCACTTGAATATGCTGCCTCTATTGGTTTGACATTCGGATCAAGGCGTTTGGAATTTACCTTCTGTCCTATCACCTAAGTCCTTGTGTGTTGATTGATTACAATTTACAACCCCAAACCATTTTTATTATTCACGTTGGAAGAATGATTTTTTGAAATAATTATGGCTTTAGTTTGTCCTGCCTCATTGCCCGATGTTTAAGTCTGGATATGGATTATGGACCTAGGAATGGCCGTCATTGCTGCAATATGACATGTATTACTGTTAAAATAAAAGAGAGTACTGAGGAAGACAGTAATCAACAATGATTGCGGAAGAAAGAAAGAGGATACATAGTTGGAAATGTGAACAATTGATATAGGATTCTGATCAGACTAGATAGCATGACCAACACGTTTGAAAACAGATTAGTAGATTAACTGTTGTAGATGATCACAGTTACTGTTTATGGTATACTATGTTACTCCAACTCGGTTAGGACTTAGGAGTTCACAACACGGGCATGAAAATTGTTGTTTCTAACGATTTTTATATTTGATCAATAGGGGCATGGAGAGTCCACTTGTAGTGTTAGTGTACCATATGGGCATGGAGAGTTATATGAAGACTCCATGTACTAAAGATGGCATATGAACTTGACTTGCAATATGCCACTTGATTTGCATTCAATATGAAAACAGAGTAATGCTACTTGTGATCTGGTCATACAAAGTGATTCCACATTTTCATTAACTATCGTAACCTTGATGATATGACTTTGTGGAAGATAACAGTTTGATGCTATTGCACCCCAAAAACATATATTTTGACATTCTTACAATTAGGAAGTGTATTTCAATGTTAGGTATTACATGCACAACATCTTCAAGTTTTTGTATTATATTTATCTTCATAGAAAATGACCTTTCCTCAGGAGAAATTTTTGTACTGTATCCTAGGATATCAGTTGTAACTTGTGCTATATCTTCAAACTTTTACTTTTCACTAAATACCAACTGTTGTAACTTGTTTAGTTGCATTCTGTAAACTTGATTGTTTTCATTGGTGGAGAATACATGGTATAAAACATTTTGTCCTAGAAGTTCTGTTAAAAGGTTAATGTAGTAGTAATAAATGTGTGAAGTTACTAAAAAGGATAAAATGGAATACATTTATATGCGAGAGCAATTAAATGTAGATCCAATTGAGAATAAAATGAGATAAAATAGGTTGAGATGGAGTATACATGTTGAAAGGCAATCAATAGACTATATCTAGAAGAGTTGAACCTATTATAGTGGAAGGTGTAACGAGTGGAAGGAGACTAAGAAAATCTCTAGGCTCTACATCTTGTCTCATGTATTAACATATTAATGAATGAACATGTTGTCTCTGTCGCCCGAAAGAAAATAAATCTTCAGGGCATCATAACTTGTCTAAAACAATGTAAAATTTTGTTCCTGCAGGTTTATGCTCTCACCAGAGAAAGGGATACATTAAGGAGAGAACAAAGCAAAAAGAATGATGCTGCTGCTCTTCTGAAGGAGAAAGATGAGATAATCAGTCAAGTTATGGCTGAAGGTATGCCATGAATAATTTTTCTTTCTTTCCAGTGGACTAGTGCAATTTGGCAGCTTTGCAGTTAGGGCTCCAAATGAGTTGAGTAAATCTTGCTTCACTTTGCTCAAGCTCACCTGAAAGAATCCTTACCAAACATGAGTTTGTTGCAATTAAAATTTAAGCTCATGCTCGACTTGTTAACTTACGTTGAGCTCCGCATTTGTTTGTAGCTAAACTAGCTTAGCTTCAGCTTAGCTTCTTTGTATTCAAGGTTGATTCAAGCTAGAGTTGGACTGAAGCTAGTGCTATAACCGAGAACGAGATGTTGTTATACGTAATCAAACTAACTATTACAAATTTATTAATACATCAGTCTATATAAACTCATCAAGTCTGTAAATGAGCTTAGTTCTGGCCTATAAATTAGCCATAAATTATAAATCAAGCTATTAACTATCATGAAACAGGCAAGTTTGTCACACATTAAGACTTTAATCACCTACAGACCACCCTTGATTCAAATGTGCATATTAACGAGATCATGAGCAAGCTTGAGTTTTTCATAAAAACAAAACGGAATTCCTCAAGAGAGCAGCAAACTAAGCATTGTAACTTGAGCTACAGGCACAAGGATTCAAGGATTGCAAATAGGTTCACTCACTAGTTTGCTGCTCTCTAAAGATGAGTTTAAAACAAGCTATAAAATTCACTCACTAAAGAATTGCAAATAGGTTCAGTAATCTTTTACAGATCTGAGTTATGACCAGTAGTGGAATTTCACTTGTTTCCGTATAATAAATCTCACTTGGTTACTTTCACTCATAGTTGTCACAAGCGCGAAGCGCAAAAAAGCGCTCAAGAGTCTTGGGGCTTAAGGCGCAAAGTGCAAAGCGAAGCGCATGCTTTATGGAAAAAAATCTAATAAACACAAGGACTAATAATCTATTAAAAGTCTTTAAAAATGTCTTTGAGAATC
>JBBPFP011141299.1:0-11628 GCA_037974795.1 Kaempferia galanga | reverse complement strand
GCGCATGCGTGTAGGTCCCCTTAACACAACTAAGCAAGGTTAGAAGGGCTTGATATATAAGTCCTTCCAACTCCCTTAGCTTACCAATGTGGGATTAAACTTATATATCCAAATGTTTGAATTCTCAACACCAAAATCAACACATTTGACTATTTTAAAAAATGAGACAACTATTAGAAGATTCAGTAAATATGAGAAGACCTTTTAATTTTTGCCCTTAACTTATATATAGTTGATACCTCACCTAATTAAGAATTGACATGAATTGAATTATGATAAAATAATAAATATATAAGAATTGAATTCAATTATGATAAATTCTAAATTAAAGAGTTTAATTTAATTATATTATTTATTAATTTATTTCAAAACAAAGAATTGAATTTAAGATAGAATTTAATTTTGATAGAATTTAATTCAACCTCATTGCTTAAAGATTTTAAGTATAAAAGAAGCAAAGAACAACACAGCTAAAAGATAAATTTTCTAAAGCTACCTTCGTCATTCCGAACGAATGACTTCCGTGTCCCGGGTATATGGTCGAAGAACAGACCCAACACTTCTCTAACCTCATCGCGTATCCAAATCAAGGGCCGATTTTATCCTTACCGGAAAGGAAAAGGATCAGATCAAAAAATAAAAAAAATAAAAAAAATAAAACATCAAAATCCAGCAGGGAAAGAAGCCACTACAAAACTCTAAAAACTCCAGTTGCTGCGCTGATTCATGGGTCGCATGATACAAAGAATGAGAGGAATAGAAAAATACATGGAGATCGACGGAGAAAAGGATTTCGCTTTTTCCGATCGAGAAGGAATGGTTTCTTTGCAATCTCAAAGTCACAATAAATAAAAATTACCAATTACAGTAATGTCACAATAAATAAAAATTCGAATTTTTTAAATCTATCAATTACCACTATATTTCTAAAAGGCTCTTGTATCTATCCTGTCAAATAAAAATTCGAAAGGAAAAAAAAAATGGAATGCGCGGCCTAACAAAGACATAAAGACAACATTTTCTTGCTCTAAAAAGTTTAGTAGAAGGGGGAGGAACAAGTACAGTAGATAACAGTTCGTTCATCTTTTCTATCCGCCCTTTCACCCAAACACACCAGGCCTAAATGAAGAATCTCTCATCGCCATTCTTCGCGGCAAACTCACCCCTCACTGAGTCACCACGGTGGACACACGTCTCGAAAGCAGTAGGAAATGATGCCAACGTGGTCGTGTCCGAGGACGGGGATTGCAACGTGAGAACATCCTCCGAGGTCGGAGAGTAGAAGTGCAGGTCAAGTGAGTAGTTATTATCTTCATGATCGGCCGGGCTCGCCTTGCCGTGCAAAGGCTGAGGCATGATGCTAGGGCCGATGAACTCAGCATAAGCAGCAAGCAATGGATGATCCACCGGTGCTTCTGCTGCCTCGTTCTGAGCATTTTGACGATTCATCTGATCAGTTTGCTGTTGTAGTAGCTGCAGCATCTCTGCAGATGAAGGCGACGGTAGCTCTTTTGCAGTGGACAGATGGCTCACCTCACCGTGGACACCATCAAATCTTTGGTGCGTCCATGGTGCAATACTGTTGTTGCTTGGGTTATGAGCTTGAGTGAACCCTATATTTTGACCACTTTGGAAGCACATTAGCCTCGCAACCAAGTTGATCTCCTCGTCCCTTTGACCTAAACAAGATGAATTTATAAAGTTATATACAACGATAAAAGTTTTTAGCATATATAAATGTGTATATACATTTTCGGTAGATACCTAGGTTGGAGGGGATTGTGAGAGGCCATGGATTCTTGATTCCCAGAGAAAAAGGAGAGGAGTACATTGGAAAGGTTGTCAGTGGTTCAATTTCCCATGGTGAAACTCCTAGTTTCCTCTCCACAATTATGGGCTCATCCCAGCTTACCTGCACACAAGTCAAATTCTTAAAATAAGTGACGAATTAGGATTAATATTAACTTGATTTAACTATTAGAACATGAGATCCTGTGTCATATTCCAACAAATGTTCATAATTAATATGTCACTAACTAAATCCAACGAAAACAAAACCTAAAACAATGTTTGGCTAACTGGATTGTGCAAACAGGCTTGTACACCTTGACAGATCGCCAGTGTGAATTTGGCCAGTAGACAGGGTCAAGCTCGCCAATCCCTACAATCTTTCCCATATACCTGATGATAATAACAAACAAACACAAGAAGTCAACTTCATGAGCAATCAAATAATCTTTGTCAAGTAAAGAAGAAAGAAATACATGCATATTTTTTTGGAAATTAAATGACTGACTCTTACCGTCGAACACCTGTCTCGGGCGTCTCAAACAGCATCCGGAAACGCATGCCTTCTATCAATCTTGTGTGGAGAACAGCTTTAACATACTTAGCTAACGGAACAACGAACTCAGAAGGGCTTGTCCTACAAAAACAATCAATTAAAATTAATAACTAATGGATATTATTTCCATTGCATTGAGCAGCATTGCTTTGATTTAATAATGAAAAGTTCAATAAATTTACTATTGATTACCTTGGGAAATAATATATAGTGAAAGGAGTATTTGTAGAAGCGGCGTGAGCTGCAACGAGGCCTACGTGCATGCTGTCTGCGAAGCTGACTCGAGGGTGTGTATTGGCTCGCCGGATTCCCAGCAACAGCTCATTATATCCGTACCTGAAAACTCAAAGTTATTATTATTACTTTTTGCTGAGTCTATTGGTGTAAAAGGAGCTGCGGCTTTCAGTGAAGAATAGCAAACAAGTGATTGATTTGGCAGTGATGAAGAAGCGAAAGATACCAAACAAATATCACGGAGTCCCCGGCGACTAGTCGTTTTGCATTCACAAAGTGAGTCCATCCTATCGTCAGCAGATGTCTCTTTGGCTGCCCTGAATTAGAAGGATATATACATAGCGAGTTTATAAGCATCCTTTAATCCATTTGCACAATTCAACGTTAAAGAATAATCTACCTCGGAAGGTATGGCGGAACTTCCATTCATTACCATGAAGGTCCTTCACGAGCAGCTCTTGTGAAGGAGGCTCTACTGAGAAATCCTGCATGAACACGATCTTCTTAATTTACGTTTGTCCAGTAAAATTAAGTATCACAAAACGTAAAAACTTAGTACAAATACCAGAGGAGGAAACACTTTCTCTGCAGCTCGACGGGGGATAGAGCAGCAACCATGCGTGCTGGTGTCACTCGCTGTCAATGTCTTGTGGAAGTAATAAGTGGGATGTTTGCTTCGCGTACCCATGTCAATAGGCACATAATACAGATCACTCGGCTCTTGCTGCAGATTATTTAATTTGATTATTATTTCAGAGCCAATAAATTAGATTAATAATATATATCAAGTGATCAGTTGATTACCAGGCATACTGTTTGCAACGTCATATGGGCATAAACTTCGTCTGTCTCTTCATCAGCCTGCGGAAATAGCATGCATGCATTTATTGACGTGGATATAGACAGTAAAGAGATCCATCATAATAGATAGACTTACATGCATTGTGACATTGTGCAGGTGGCAAATAAGCTGAGAAGACAAGCAAGGGAAGCTGGAAAAAGGAGCAATTTCTTCATTGGTTGATGCAGTTACCTGGCATTGTGTTAAATCTAAATTTTAAGTCAAGTAGATATGCTTTAGTAATCGATATTATGATCTATGTGCTGATCACCTGTTCCATATGACCCTGTGGAAAATACACCACTCTACTTCCAACAGCAGGCAAGGACACCAGCGGCCCAGCACAAGCGTGCCATAACTCTGAGTTCATTTAGAGATTCTTATCACAAATTTTTCTGAGCCATTAAACAAGGGGAAAGGATGTCATATAATTCTAACCTTCCTGCTGCAGATGGCCAAGGCTGGAGCAGTGCTTCATCTTCGACTGCATGCACCAAAGCTTAAAGCGATGGGCAAACCTGAAGGATTAAGAGAAATATATACCGAAGCAACCTGGCATCTTAAATTAATGGAGCAGCACCCGAAGCTATGACCAGCTCAGACCCAGCTCCTGTAGCTAATCAATGCACAACTTTGTTCAAAAGAAGCTACGATATCTATCTAGGGTTTGGTTCTCCCAATCCAGGGTATGTCATGTACGTTTAAAGAGCAATACTTTCACTACAAACCTTACCCATTTGGAGTTGCTAGCTGCATTGGGTAAGAGAGTAATTAAAGGGAAGCAAAAGGGCCCCTGTGAGTCCCATGCACCGACCGACAGCAAATTAAACTGTTTAAGTGTCAATATTTGGTGGAAAGAAGACTATCTCGTCTTTCTAGAGTTCTGTGCATTTAATTTCAGCTATGGAGAACTAATCTATAAACATACATTAAGTTAGATGCTCCTGATTTGAATGATTACTTAGAAAATGGACCATAGAGCACACCCTATATATCATCTTTTCTTCATTTTGAGAATATTCTACCAGTCGCCATCCCATATTTTTCTGACTACTTATTGTAGTTTATAAAAATTAGAGATACATTACCTGTGATAATGATAGCCAAATTGGCTTACTTTTCTACCGCAGGTATTGTATTGGACATAAACTTTGAAAGTTTACAATAAGTGATGAATTAAGATTGGAGTTTGATCCAAATGTGCCATGGAAAGGAGCTAAGTTGAGGTCGATACTGAATTTTCTGGCAATGAAAAAACTTATTCTAAAATAAGAAAACTTAATCAACATAAGCTCAATCATCTAATATACTACTTGACTCTTCATCTACTCTTATACAACTGATATCTGGACATCAACACTTGGATAGTTAATATTTTAAGTGATCACATGTAAAAATATTTAATAAATAGTTGTGTCAAACACTGGGATCCATACCAATGTCACTCCAGTATAGGTATATAAAATGCTTGAAGAGTGAGAAAGCCAACAAACATTGAATTCCACAACTTCTCAAGGAACTAATGGGACCTTGAAGCATTAAAGTGACCACTTTGGGAATAAGAGCAACTTTGCTGTTTGCAAATTAAACTTGTAGAAGTGATGACTGATAGGACGACAAGAAAACTTACATATGGGGCCCCGCACATGCCAAGAGCTGGTTCGTCAATGAGTCATGCTGCATTAATGAAATGGGATGAGAAATCGATATAGAAAGATGCCCGTAAGCTGTTAATGGCAAGAGCAAATGAGCAGGTAGGAATTGAAGTGAAAGAGATACCTGTCAGTTAAAGAAGACTGCTCTCAAATATCCAGAATAGATCTTGTCTGGCTCCATGCTTCCAGTTCTAGACCTTGCTCTTGACACTACAAAAAATGCGTTGTAGGCTAGAGTTATGTACATGTAGTGGCCCATCTCTGATGGTGATAGTGGCATAGATGATAATTGCAGAACAGTTGGTGAATGGATATTGATTGTCATATCACCCATACCAGCTTCAAGGTCAGTTTTGGAATACCCTTTTGTAAGTCACCTGGACCAAGCTCATTACTCCAGCTAGTTGAGTTCCCTCATAACACTCTTACCGTGAATAGTGATCCTCTTAAATCTTCAGCAGGTAGTGATATAAGCTCCAGTCTCTGAGAAAGTTGTTTGACTAGAGGTAAAAAAAAAAGTCACTTGATCTGTACCTTCGTTGGAGAATTCTCAAATGTCAATAGCAAAGAATATTGCCAACTTCCTTACTTGCCAATACGAAGATGCATGAAGGGCACTTCCACTCACACTACGCTCACATGGCATTTCAAGTTGCAGTATAGCAGCACAAAAGAAACTTGTTAGTCATTTAACAGTAATTAATCATTCAACATTAATTGGAAAAGTAAAAAAGACAGAAATGATGACTGAACCTTATTGCTCTTGTTGTTGCTCCATCACTGCAATGTTTGCTTCCATAATGAAAAACACACTAAATCTTTTCTCAATTCCGAGTAAAGTTACGCAATCAAAGTTCTATTGAAACAAAATATAACCACTACAGCAATATGGAGGATACTGATTGACCTGCTCATCTCTGCTAGCGAAAATATATGTAGCAAAGCAGACAAGATCTCAGTAAAATGGATTATAAAAATAAAAACAACAAAAAATTTCCGCACAATCTACCAAAGCACATGCGCAAAAGCTGCATTTAAACCATGTATTATATATCATATATGATCTCCGTTTCACACCGTCCACAATAATGGAATATTTGCAGCAAAGAGAACGTCATGAAAAGAGAAAGATCCTCATACATCATAAACCATACAACGCATCTAAGTTTTGGTGATCATCTGGGCTTCAGTAATAGAACTGGTCCATACATCAAAAGCATTGTTCAAAATACAAGACTTGCATCAAGCATGATTGCAAATCAAACGGTGACGCTGCAACACAACTACGACAGTACCACACTATCGATCTGCCATAAACTAACGATCAATAAGATTGTCGGCTAAGCTAATAGTAATGCCATGAGTGGCGTGGATAACACACTGGTAAAGGGCGGGCTTCTTCAATTCATGGAACCTCCTGTTCTGAAAGTGTCCATGCCTGTCTGTGACTGCATCCTCCACGAGTTATGTGCACTCTCAGTTGACGGCAGCGCCCATCCTCTTGCTTCTTGTTTGCTGCTACTGCCACTCCCTATACACATATCAAAGGTAAAACTGGTCATTTGTTTGGCAAAGAAAATTACTAAGTAATGCTGCCGAAAATTATAAATGGGAAAGCAAGTCCAAAAAACCAATGGTCTTTTTGCTAAATTCCAAAAATAGACACTAACAAAATGAGCACTTGTCGCCAAGCATAACTCAGACAGAAACTTTGATTTCATTCACTTGGGTTTGTGTCCAACTGAACTCACTGAAATATTAGAATCTCAACCACTAAACATAGTTTTTTTAGGGTTCAAATTGCATATAAAGAAGCTAAATCAAAGTTAGCTTTAAAATAAAATAATTGAAATTGGATTTAAACCAAATAAGAGTGGAATAACATTTGACTGTTGACTTTTGTTGGATTAAACCCAATAAATTTCAAAAAGAGACACCTGGACTGAAAATTGCATGCTCAACATCCATGCCCTGACAGTGCAGAAAAGGAAACTAATATAGCACACACAGCCACTAACTGTAGAAAAAGGTGCAGAAACACCGGGAGAGTTATTTGTTATTTAAAAAGAGTTTACCAATGAACACAAAGTCATGAATGCCAATGGAGTAACAACGAATGGGACTAAAGCAATATGGGATGGACAAGCAAGATTCAAGTGGAGGCGCACATTATAAAAACAAATAAGCTTAAGGTTAGTAAGCAGCTCCGTAATATCCATAACAAGATTGTTCACAAGCTTGTCTAAGCCTAAATTATAATCTTTTCTCTTTAGATCTTAATTCAAATATCTATAATACTATTTGTATCTAAACTATGTTAGAAATCAGTAACGATATCAGTTTTATTTAAGATTTAAAAAAAAAACCTTAAATACTACCAAGTTTCTTTTCTTCTGCTTCAGTTATCTTTTAATAGGATATCCTTTTATTGAATAGCAAATGCAAAATACTCAAAAGCTCTTACATAAATTTCATGTTCATTTATTTTAATATTCCAATAATTCTTTTCTTGCTACTGAAACTACATTTCATATATTCATCTTTTTACTTATCATGATACCATTAGTTATAACAATGACAAGAACATAACAAAATCGGAGTGAATAACAGAATATCACCATAATAACATAACAAAATCAGAGTGAATAACAATGACAAGAACAAATGGATATACAAAGGCAAAACTACTTACTCATGTTTCCATTTTCAAGGAAACCAGACCCTTGGTTCCAATCCCCTAGGTGTCGGTCAGCATTTCCTTTCCAAGCTTCCTCGAAAACAGGCAGTTCATCTAATGATAGTTAAATGCAATTAAGTAAATATAACCAGGATAATCATGTTCAAAGCTATGACAGAAAGTAATGCTTAACCTTCGTTCAGATTATGTAATGTCTGCATTGTTTCTACCTTCCCATCTGAATTCAGTTTTCTTGTGACTGACTGACCCTGCAACAATATTAACCAGGTAATATTCAAGTAAAATGGCCAAAGAAATACAACAATGTATCAGAATTTCCATTTTTTTTAAATAAGATTCCACTAAACAAAAAAATAATGACCAATATTTTATTAATCCATATTTAAAAAAAAAAACTCAAGAATTATGCTTCCAACATCCCAAACTTTGGAATTTGATCAATGCGAGTGCAGACCTTAGGTAAGTTGGCAACTTCATTAATTTAACAAATAGAGGGAGGGCACTTCCACCAGAAACACCCCGCTATCAGTTTTTCAAACTAAAACTAGTACGATTGGTGCTTGAACCTTCCAATAAATCATGATTCAATTATATAACATAATAGTAACTACATCATATGTTGTTGAAAAGAGGCTGTTAATCAAGGTGTGCATAAGATAAAACATTCAACTCGTGCATACTTTGTTCTTAATCCCACGAGATACCCTGTGCATGGCTCTACCACTGGTAGTGTCAGCTTCCTTGCTCTCCTCCATAATAATCTGTCATGGTTAAAAAGGACGCGTCATTGAGGTATTAAAATGTCCGAGTATTCATTACAAATCCATAAAAGGTCACTCACACCATCGCCACCTATTCTCCTGGTCGTGGATGAAGTATAGTATGCGCCATTTGGACCACCATAAGTCACTCTGGAACTTTGGAAAGAAAAAGTATTACTCTGCGATTGTCCCATGTTGGAATGGTTGGAGTTGTTTCTATACTGTATATGCCTGCTTTTCTTTTCTGAAAAATGAAATCCATCACTTATAAACACTATCACATATCTAAAACCAAATAATGAAGCTGTCAAAATATATATATACACACCTTCAACTGCTTTATCAGGATCCTGAAGTTTCCTTTGATTCTCTTTCTGCTCATTGTCAAATTTTTCTTCTTGTCCATCATCATCATCGGAGAGTTCTTCAATGACTGGACCCTTTGAGTTATTGGATTGGGAAACCTGCTCCAGGAACCCACGATTGCCAGTCTGCCCAAAGAGGCTTCCTCGATCAGAAAACATGCTAGGACCGAACAGGCTAGGGCCAAACATGCTTCTGCCCATCAAGTTTCCAAATGGCTGCGTGAAAAAAGGGTCATCAAAAGGATCCCTCCCTCCAAAAAAGCTAGAGATCAGACTCCCTGGTCTGCCAAAGTCACCAAACCCCGTAAATTGATCTCCAAAACCAAAGAAATCATCCCTACCACCTCTCCCCCTCTGCATCTTCTTGGAGGAAACCGCTGCACATGCACAATGAAAGAAAAAAAAAACTCTAAGCTCTAGGAAGCACAACAGGGACTATTTACATGACTCACACCAGAACAATTTACTACGAGCCTACTTCAATCATCAATCATAAGGAAAAGCACATCACCAGACAAACGATAATTACGATACAAATTCATTTTTCTCCTTTTTGCAACAAATAAACAGCGCTCTATCACCCAAGAAACCCTACATCAGCTTCCCAGACAAAATGAAGCTCCCAACCATTCGACATCACGGAAAACATAAACCCGAGAAATGCAATTGAACACGCGAACCAGGAAAACCCAAATGGAAAAGAACGCGCACCGCACAGCAAGCTAACAGATAGGAACGGCGAGGCGTTCGGCGCCGGAAAAATAGGGATGAAGCGCGGCCGCCCTCCCCGGAGCTCCTGCTCGACCGCCCCACCGACGACAAGATCGATCGCAATCGGCGAAGACGATACGATGCTTAAGAATGCAGCAACGGGTAAAGAAATAAACGACTGGTTTCTCGAAGCATCTCGAGAAGTGCAAGTGCCTTCGGGAAAGAAGGACAAAGAGCCGTAGAAGATGGTAGAGAAATCTAGAAGATGAGCCTTTTATACTATATTATGTTATCGTCCTTAGTAATAGTAGAGGAATAAGATGATAATAGTTTATTTGTTTAGAGAATTAATAACTTTAAAAAAATTCTAAGAACATTTTAGAAGATAAATTTTAAAAAGTAAAATAAATGTTAGTAATTACTACTTGAGTATGAATTAAATGTTAATAATCCAGTCACGGGTGTGTTTAAGGATCGTATTTCAGTTTGTAAATATGCTGAGTTTAAGAGGACATTGAATGAAATAGAGCGTATTGTTTGTGCTTGCAATTGCTCAACCGGCATTGGACATGTCAGAGTTGCTCTGGAAGGTATGCAATGTGAATTTTTTTCATGTTCTTTTGTGATTCTTTAAAAGTGTTTGACACTTGTATCATTGTATAACTCCTTTATCCCTTGTACTAGATAATTTTGATCCACTTCTTGTTGGCGTATAGATAGCAAAGTTGATAATGATTACTTTGCATTTTCTATTTTATATCCATAGCTTTGAAATTGGTTCTTATTCTTATTTATATGTTAGAATTGTAGAAATTCATGTGGAAATAAAAAAAGAACAATTATTGTAAGATAAAAAATCTTCTTACAACTAAAAAATTTCTTTATTATATTTTTGGAAAATAAAATTTTATAGATTAAAATAATTATTACTTAAGTTGGTAGCAGAATAAAATTGAGAAATAATTAATAATTTCACACGGGGCCCTTAAACAACCAAGACCTGCTCTGGGTGGAAAGATGAGTTACTAGAGAATGTGGATCTCACCGAAAATGAAAAGGGAAAGGCTGGTGGATTTGTAATGTGGGGCTGAGGCTTAAGCTATAATCAGAATGTTGTAAAGGCTGAGAGAGGGAGAGAGAGAAAGACTTACAACCCGAGCACATGCCTATCGCTGAGAGCACCGAGACATTGCCATGCCACCTTCGCACGTCTGTAGCTCCTGAGTCCCTGAGATACCGCAAAGCTTGCGCACATGTAGCCGACGATGTTAGCACTAGAAATCAGTGGAAAAGTCCCCGGCTCGGGTACTCCGACGCTCAAGTAAAAAACCATCCTCGTTGTATAAAATGTAGTATATCCAAAAATAGAAAGTAGAGAGAAGGAGAAAGAAAAAGATGAGCAGTACTTTTAATAGACTCTCGTGGAAAAGTGTCAAAAGTCCCCCCCCCCATGTATGTATGTGTACCTTATTATACTATATGTTAGGCCTCGATTGTATCGAGGGGATAGAGAATTTTTCCGTTAGAGAGTGTCGGATAACGAGGAGATCAAAAAAACCAATGTGTACTAGGAGAAACTTCTGGGTGCCATGCTGGCGAACTTTGACAAGCCATTGTGATTCTTCAACAAAGCTATTCCTGAGAAAATGTACGAGTGAAATGTGGACTACTCAAGTTTGTGTAGGGCATGGAGACGCTATGATAGGAAGGGTGGGGACTGGTATGGACGAACCATCTTGGTAATGAAAGAGAGATCTCTAAAGTGTTTTTTAATTCATAGTATTTTTAATTCATAGTGTTTTTAATTCTTTACCCATCATCTTATTACTACCGCTAATTTTTTTAAAATTCATAGTGTTTTATGTCAATAATTTTTTTAATTCTTTACACATACAAAGGGGCACACAAACTGTACGAGTAAAATGGAGCATACTATACGAGGAATAGTCCTGAGTTACAAAAATATTAGTTTTGTTGTTGAATTGAACATTCACATACATAAATTACAAACCAATAAAT
>JBBPFP011141087.1:0-11630 GCA_037974795.1 Kaempferia galanga | reverse complement strand
GAGGCAATCGTTATGACTCAAGGTTTTGATGTTTGGGAAAAGTTTAAGTTAGGATTTGCATTGTGTACTGATATATACTGTGGAGTGTGTAGGTGTACAAGTACAGATGGAGAAAACCCAAGCGGAGGCATACTTAAGTAAAACTTAAGTAAAGATTCTATTTCTCCCTTAAAAATGAATGTAAAACTTAAGTAAAGATTCTATACTTGAATCTCACACTTCTCCCCTTTGCCATCTCCTTTTGTTGGTGTAATCAGATCCCAGCTTGGTCGTGTTATGAAGATTATCAATGCAATTAGACTTAGCTTGATCTTATTAGACCAAGGGTTATATTTAATATTTGAGCAATATGTCTGTATGGTTAAATAATTAATATGGTTTTCAAATGTTTGAAAATTTTATTGGTATAAATTAAACCAATGTGCCATGTAAGTTAAAGTTGATTAGATACTTGACTTTATATAGATAAGTTTAAATAGGTCAAGGTTACCCAGACACTTGTCATGTGAAAAGTCTAATAGGGAGGTAATATTGGTGAAAGTACAACAAAGAATTGATAAGATGAGAAGTCCAATAGAGAGTTTACAAGATGAGAGGTCTAATATAGAGTTGATGGATGGAAACCCTAATAGGGAGTTAGTAGATAGAAAGTCTAATGGAGTGTTGATGAGAGGAAAGTCCAATATGCATTGGTGGTAGAAGTTGAATGGATATTTGATAGGTGATGGAAGACCAAGTAAGTTAAAGTTGAATGGATTCTCAGTAAGTGATGGAAATTTAGGCTTGCAAGGTAAATTTGATACTTGACAAGTGATGAAATCTCAGTAGATAAAGGTTGACTAAATTCCAAACAAATGGAAGCCCCAAAGAGTTACCTCTAACCACATAGAAGTCTCAACAATCAAGAGTAACTTGAGGCTAGACAAGTGAAAGTGCCAGTGCACTTAAGGTTGAAAAATTGAAAGTCTTGATGGATTAAATTTGGCACGAGATTGAGAAGTGAAAGTCGTATGAGTTAAAATTAATCATAAATGATTCCATATATATATATATATATATCGAAAAATCATAAAATTTTATATAGATATTATTTATGTCATAATCTATTAGGGAACAATAATTTGTAAGAAAATAAACCCTTTTTCAAAGAACAACATACAGTTAGAATTTATTGAAATCTTCCAGGTTTCAATTTACACTTTGTATTATTGTCATTTCTTGGTACTTAGTATCAATGGCCAGCTAAGCAATGCTAGACTTTCAAAACTGTTTATAAATGATATTTGAAAATAATTTCATATACAAGTTTTCCTCATTATTAATCAATTTATGATTCATACGTGTAGATGATACAATTTAATACAAATGACTATAAATAATCATGGAATGATTAACGACAAATAAAATATAAAGTCAATCAAATTAACATAAATGGAATCCTATATATCGTGTATAAATTTTTAATGTTAGGAGACTTGTAATAACTAATGTGTTGCATTCAATTGGCTTAATTTCTCTAATTAATTTCATTAGAGTAAATATTTCTTTTCCACCAATAAGTATGTATATTTCAAACCGGTCGCGAGAGAAAGAAAGGAACAACGAAGGGGAGGAAAATTCGGCTGTCACAATGAACCATCACCACTCTTCCCACCCTTAGAAGCTCCAAGAAACATGGAACTACATCTAGCACATTGCTATTTTTAAAATCCTCATCGATTTAACCTCCTCCTCCTTCTTAAACCTCCCCCAAGAGCAGCCAATTCTCTTCACCTTTTCCTCGAAACATGACGAACTGAACCGTATCATACTCGTTTATCCACTTAATTCACGCTCATGGACTTTTCACGATCATTCTTCGCCGTCCTCCTCCTCGCCTTCCTCACGAACACCGCTCACGGAGAGCAAGACGTGACCTACGATGGCCGTTCTTTGTTCATCAACGGCAAAAGAGACCTATTCTTCTCCGGCTCGATTCATTACCCTCGAAGCACTCCTGAGGTATGCCATAGTGCCTTGCATTAGGATAATTGCGAGAGAGATCCTTGTTAAACGGCTAGTTGTTTGTACATTAATTGTGACTAGATGTGGCCCGGTCTGATCAAGTCGGCCAAGGAAGGAGGACTGAATGTGATCGAGACCTACACGTTCTGGAACGCCCATGAGCCAGTGTATGGCCAGGTACTTAAGTTAGCTTAATTAATTAATTTAAAATTTTTGCTATATTATAATCAACTACTTAATTAATTAACTAATTAATACTCTGTTTTGATGAAACCGACAGTACAATTTCGAAGGGAATTACGACGTGGTGAAGTTCATCAAGCTTGTACAGGCGGCAGGCATGTATGTGGTTATCAGGCTGGGCCCCTTCGTACAGGGCGAATGGAATCATGGGTATTGTTTTGTGTGATACTGAGGGTAAGTCAGTAATTCAAGGGGTTTAGATTTTAATTGTTCCCGCTTAATTTTACTGCAGAGGGCTGCCTTACTGGCTCAGGGAGGTTCCAGACATCACCTTTCGAACAGACAATGAACCTTTTAAGGTAATCGATCGATCGATAAATGATCAAAACTCTGATATAAAGTATTGGACACCGAAACAATACCTCTTGTGTCTTTAATCGCGCGAAACCGTCCCTTTTAACGGAAGCTTTGTGCACCGCACTGTCATTTATCTACACCCTTTAATACGCATTTAAATTTCAAATAGAAAGCAAGCACTAAACTTAATAGTTGTTAATCTGTTTCTGCGTCTGTTTTCTTTTTTTTCATTCTCCTCCAAGTCATTCACAATCGGTACTATACATCAGAACACTAACACGGTACTAAAAGCGTATCGTTTTAATTAAAAATTAATTATTATTTTTCTTCTTTTAATTGGAATCTTTGGATTCTTTAAGGTAAACATAGTTTGATTCACCTCTTGCAGAATCACATGGAGAGATTTGTGAAGATGATTGTGAAAAAGCTAGAGGATGAGAAGCTGTTTGCTACTCAAGGAGGCCCCATCATTCTTGCTCAGGTCCACTAAATGCTTTTGTCTTCTTGTTTCTTTCCTTTGTATGTCTTCAGAACAACATTGAAATATAAGGAACAATAAGGGACGACTATCTTTCTCGCCAAAATTTATCAATGGCTACTTTATCAGATCGAGAACGAATACAATAACATAGCACGGGCGCTTCCGGGTTCGACCGAATACATAAAGTGGGCAGCCGACCTGGCCCTTGGCCTCAACGTCGGCGTTCCCTGGGTGATGTGCAAGCAGAACGATGCTCCTGGCCCCGTGGTAAGTGACCGATACAGTTTATATGAAGGAGAGCTTTACGACGGTCTCCTTCCATGTTCGGTTTCCGACCGACCGACGTAAACATGTTCTTGAATATTTAGATCAACGCTTGCAATGGAAGGAACTGTGGGGATACGTTTATGGGGCCAAACCACCCCACCAAGCCTTCTCTTTGGACGGAGAACTGGACTGCTCAGTGAGTTGGTTCTCATTTGTGTTTCAGTCCTCTAGAATTTCAATCCAATCCGACACTTTTATCACCCGCCGTGTTGTGTTTCTGAAGTTCCTTTTCGATTCATTCAGGTATAGAGTGTTTGGTGATCCGCCATCTCAAAGATCAGCAGAGGATCTTGCATACTCCGTGGCACGATTCTTCTCGAAAAATGGCACGCTGGTTAACTACTACATGGTATGTTGCTGATCCCAAATAGTTCAAACATCACCATCACTTGCCAAATTTTGGTGGCATACTCTTAACTACATTGCACTTTCACCTTGGTTTCAGTATCATGGAGGAACAAATTTTGGAAGGACAGGAGCTTCTTTTGTGATGACCAGATACTATGACGAGGCACCGCTTGATGAATATGGTGAGTTGCGATATCTGAGATTCTGATCTATTGAATATTTTTTATCGATATAAGATGGAGCTTCATGGTGATCTAGGCTTGCCTAAGGAGCCTAAAAGGGGTCATCTGAGGGACTTGCATGCTGCATTGAAGCTGTGCAGGAAAGGATTGCTTTGGGGATCTTACTCCTTGCAAAAGTTTGGGGGCGGCATAGAGGTAAAACTACAAAGAGCACGATTTATCGATCATCTGAGACATGTTCGATGAGCATTCTATCCAAGCAACTGAACTGACAAGGGATCAGTGATCAGAACTATCTCACCTTTGCAATGCTTTTGCTCCGTTGAAGATATGCCACCGCCAAGTAAAATCTAGTCTTGGACTTTGCAGGCACGGATTTACGAGATACCAGAGAACAAAATCTGTGTTGCCTTCCTCACAAACACAAATACGAAGGTCGACGGAACCATAAACTTTAGAGGCACGGAATTCGCCCTTCCCCGCCACTCCATCAGCATCCTTCCAGATTGTAAGACTGTAGTGTACAATACCCAGCAGGTAGTCAGACTACAACACCACAAACTTTGAACAATTTGAGGAAAATCATTTCCTTTGCGGGTAGTTTGAACACCTTTGTCGACTTTTGCAGGTTAATGCTCAGCACAATTCCAGGACATATGATCCTTCCAAGGATGCTAATGCGAACAACAATTGGGAGATGTACCAGGATGTGATACCGACATCCAAGGGTTTTAAGGCGAATGGGCTGATGGAACTGTATAACATGACCAAAGACACCACAGATTACCTTTGGTACACAACAAGGTAAAAGTCTTGAGATGTTCATTCTGAAAAAAAACAGACAATGAAATTGAAGTAACAGCTGCTGCTCCGATTGTTATGTTGTGTTCCTAATGCAGCTTCAAGCTCAATGACGACGACTTGCCTTTCCGACACGATATTCGCCCTGTAATCCAAGTTTCTAGCCTTGGTCATGTCATGCATACCTTTGTCAACGGCGAATACATAGGTATCCTCATGCTTTGAATCCCACAGTGCCACTAAAAGCCTGAAACTTCTTTCTAGCTGAGGATCATAAATTCAACACAATCATTTCAGGAACTGCTCATGGGACCAAAATCGAGAAGAGTTTCGTCTTCCAAAAACCCGCGGATCTGAAAACCGGAGGCAATCGCATTTCTATACTGGGAGTGACAGTGGGAATGCCGGTAAAATAAAACCTCAATAATTTCTTTATTAACAACAGTAAGAACTCCTACCATTGCTCTACAAACTTGAGTAACCCTTACCCAGGATAGCGGAGCGTACCTGGAACATAGAGTTGCCGGTGTGCATAGCGTAGTCATCCAAGGCCTCAATGCCGGCACGCTGGACCTGTCACAGGCAGTATGGAAGCACCAGGTTAGTAATTCACATCTCCATGTCGAGTAACTCGACTAAATGGGCTTAAGTGAGTTTGTTGTTTTTGTTCCTCATCAGGTGGGACTAACCGGAGAGACATTAGGCATTTTCCAAGAGGAAAATCTAAACAAAGTCAAGTGGGTGCAAGCAAAGAGTGGGACTCCAATTACATGGTACAAGGTAAGGAGATACCGGTTCTTTTCTTCTCGGAGATTTAAAAGCATCCAGGATGGTGGCGGGAACAGATTAATTTGTCACTTTTCTTCTCAGAGATACTTTGATGGTCCCTCTGGCAGCGACCCGGTGGCTTTGGACTTGAGCTCCATGGGCAAAGGCATGGTGTGGATCAACGGCCATGCCGTCGGACGTTATTGGCTCAGCTACCTCAGTCCTCTTGGAAGACCTTCTCAAGATATGTAAGTGAACATATGCCTCAGTTTCTTGCAACCCTTGTTCATCTCGGTGATTTCGCCATTAATGAATGTGTGGTTTAGGTACCATGTGCCGCGGTCTTTCTTGAAGCCGAAGGGTAACTTGATGGTGGTGCTGGAGGAGCAAGGAGGCAACCCTGAGGAAATCAAGGTGATGATAGTGAAACGGGACAACATTTGCACTGTCGTGTCCAAGAACTACACCGCGCCGATCGACTCGTGGTCGAGGGAGGACAGCAAGATCAAAAGTGCTGCCAACAGCGACAAACCGGAAGCGAACTTGCAGTGCGCGGAGAAGAAAGTGATCCGTTCCATCGTCTTCGCGAGCTACGGTAATCCCGACGGTGCCTGCGGCAACTTCACCGTCGGCAGCTGCCACTCGCCCAACGTCAAGAAAGTGGTGGAGCAGGTACGTCTTGTTGCCTTTACCAGCAATCACATATTAGGCTGCTGCATGCTTTAACGCCGATCGGCATTGCCTCCTGTGCACAGGCGTGCTTGGGGAAACCGTCGTGTGCGTTGCCGGTGTCAGCTGAGGCCTACGGCGTAGACGCTGCATGTCCAGGGTCGACCGACACGCTCATAGTCCAGGCCAAGTGTGCCAGAAAGAGCAACAAGGCATAGACTTGTTGTCCTGCGCTTTTTTGTTTTGATTTACATTTGGAAACAACGAGATCATTGAATTGTTTAATGGAATCCAATTTGATTTATTGTTAACTAACTACAAGAAATGTCATCTCTGCCAATGAGTCAAAAAATTTTGCTAAAGGCTTTGCTATCCCAACACGCACTGCTGTTTATCTATCTATACCATGAAGAGTTGAGATCACATTTGGAATCATTATACTTAACCATTCATGAACTTGCCTAAGAACAAACAATTTGATACAGTTTGTAAAATGCAGATGTATCTAAAGAATAACTTATGAAAAGGATTTATTCTTTCAAGAAAGATATAATCATTGGATGGAGCTTTACACTGTGGATAGTTAGGTATTATCTTCTTTATGGATGAAGAACAACTTCAAATTATTATTGTAGAGTAATCTTGTGACTTGGAGAAGTAAGGAACAATCTATGATTGTGATAGAGGTTAATCTTCAAAAATTAGCTTGGGGCATATGTGAACAGATTTGACCAGGGAAGCTTCTCAATGAAGTAAAAAATCTCTAGCAACTCTTCTATGAAAGAATATTGAATAACAAAGCAATTGTAAAAATCTCTAGCAACTATTCTATGAAGGAACATTGAATAACAAAGCAATTGTAGTATAGCTAGCTAACAATCCTCCTCTTCATGACATGAGCAAACCACGTAAAGTTTGATATAGTGTATGCATGGCATGAATTCCTAAAAGGGAGGAAAACTAAATCACTAATATTTCGATAAAGAATTTGTACTTGAGGATTTTGTAAGATAAGAATAATCAACATATGTGCTTAGCTGAGGAACACAGAGACTTCATACATGGGCAGATTCAAGTGGATGCCAACTATCACTCTTGTTTTGCAATAATTTTAGCCCCTTGTTTGAAGGTCGATTGGTCTTCCATATGTAATTAATGCTAGGGGCTTGTGTCCTTCAAAGTATCTAAGAGGTAATATTTGCGGAATTGTAAATTTCTTAACTTTCTTCTCTCAAAAGAGAGAAAGGTATATTTTCCATCGGACACCTCTACCTTTTTCGATTTCCACTTTAATATATATGACTCTTCCAACTAAAAAATATAATTGTCATTTTCGAACACACTCATAATTTTCACTTCATTCTCTTATTTTATGAATTATTAGAGTTGCACCTAATTCCTCTTAAATATATTTTACACTTTACACTTTCTATTAACCCCATGTATCTTATTGTTTTCATCTCTACTATATTTATTTTACTTTTTGTATATGTTAGTAATATTAGATGTAGTAAGTTAATTGTTAAAATAGTAGATGACGAATTAGTAAAACAAGTCTAGTTGTCTGACAGAAGAGTTCATCATATACCAAGTTTCTTCCCACCTAAACTTCCAGAATGACCTCAGAGTATAGTTGACTTTAAATCCATGTGATAGTCTTAATGTGCTAATCTGGTAAGAAACAATATGCCATCGATAAGGAAACAAGCTGCAAGATAATAAAATAGTAAAATTTATATCTCAGACAGCCATGACTAGGGCAGGAAATCAAGAGATACAGCAAAAACACAAGGTTGTAAGGTTGAAAATTCAGAATACAATTGTATCATTATTCCATGAGTTGACTCTGACATTACTGCAACAATAACTTATCAAACTTAATCAGGCATCCAAACGATAGTTAAGATTAAGAAAACAAAAGAAACATCAAACATGCAGATAATATATTACATTTATGAACTAAGAACTGTTTATAATCCTGCATTCTTTTGTAAATGCTTACACACATTCTAAAATAGAGGGTTGATTCTATACAGGTCTACAAATATTGCCAAATACATCATTAAATTCAAATTAGTTCCATGCAGAAATGCTGATTACGCAACAAGATACTATATTTATAGCATTATTGTTCATCCTTTTGTCAGGAGATGATGGGATATTAAAGAAAGAAGCAAACAAGAGAGTTATTTCCCTCAAAACCTTTTATAGTCCTTGCCAATATCTTAGAATCTTGAGGACGCAATCAGTAAATCCTAGTCTTCTTTATCTGTCTGATATGTATCTTGTAATTAGAAGTGCGTTCTTGTTTTGATGTCTATACATGAAATACAAAGTTCATTTCCCAATAATTTTCAATGCAACAGCATCAACTAATTACAATTTCAGGGTGTTTCAATATCATACCCTCTTCAGACAAAACCATGCAAGACAGATGCGAATAATGTTGGGCTTTGAAGATCACTCTACTAGCATAGTACCGTGTTTGATTAGTCATTGAGGTTGCTGAAGGCTACAACATTGGTAAGACTAGTCCAAAGACAATCCATCACCATTTGTGACAGTGACTCTATCCATCGGTTGCATGGTCTATCGGCACGACAAAGATGCAATCTTGTTTAGTCCATTCTTCATTACTCAGATGAAACATTGTGTATATAACACAAATATAGTCTGCAAGTATAATTTCAAGATGAGGAGAATGAATCTACATTTATTCTGAATATATGTATGTGCCTTTCTATGGTAGTTCACTCAAACAGATTCAATTCTTAAATAACTTAGTTGACCACAAATTCATAGTGTGTAAGCCAGCAATTAATACTATCAATAGACTATCAGTCATTTGGAAACAAACAACTGTATTAGGGGGAATAAATACATCAAGGGAAACATCAGAGAAAACAAAAAAAAAAAAAAAAAAACAAACCACTATTGCACATGACTTCTTAAGCAAGAACCTTGTAGAAGAAAAAAAAAAAAACACCAATTATTCACTAAAGGACCTGATTAACTCCCTATCCACATTGTATATGAAACTTGTGACTGATGCCAGATTGTGCTCCAAAAGCTCAAGATAGGATGTTTATCATGTGGGTACTCAACAACAGTGATCTTGCTTGCAGAAGAATTGTCAACATAAAGCTTTCAAAATCTTGCTATTGGGGGAGCACTGTGATGCCTTGATCTTTCTGCATTTCCATGCTGTCGAAATCTGCATTGACGCTTCTGCATCATCTGAAGACATATTACTTCCTGCAGAATCTAAATCTGATTCGTTTATGAAAGAAGAAAGGTTTTCAGAGAGTGTCAATTTTTTCATCTCTACTCGTTCTCTAATGTCACATTGACTCAAAGATAGTTTCTTTTGTCGGATTCTCACTTTCCCACTACCTGCTACAGATTTGATCATAGATTCATTTTCTTGTTTTTTTGTGTGCTGATCAGATTCTTCCTCCTCAGCTTTGCCAATTTCACAACAGATAGTAATTTTCCCTTCTGAATTGCTACTTTTCATCAGATTCTCAGAATAGAAAACATGTGAATTCTTATTGCAGACATCTCCATTATATCCAACTGCTTTCCCAGCGTGTTTTCCCTTATGGTTTAAGATTCTAGGTGAGCTATTCATTGTGTGATGACGTTTTCTGGCTAGTTCTTTATTTGTTTCTTGGCTCCCAGAAGGATGGTTAGTCTTATACAGGAGCTTTATTGGGATCTGCTTCTTCCTCAATTTGCCTTTGGTCAAACATCCATTTCTGGATTTTTTATTCATCGTAGTGGAATCCAGAAGCAGCAGTGCATTCTTTGCATCAGCTTTGGCCTTCGTGGCTGCAGCTGCTTTCTCAATTGCAGTGTTTCTCGCTGCCACAGCAATCTCACTTGCAGCCAAAGCTACTGACTTGGAAACCTCTATAATTTTTTCCGGAGTCGAAACTGAGGAATTGATAACATCTCGAAGACGGGCACCAAGATCACCTGAAAGAAAAGGAACTGGTGGCAGGAAATCAGATTCCAGATTCTCCCTCCTTAGTTCAGCAAGCAGACGCTTACGAGGAGGCAAGTAATTATCAACATTGAATGATTCCATCCAAATAACCCTCGGTTCAATCTCGATACTGCATCACAATCCAAACTTGATTAATAAACCTCGTGAATTGGAACCTTTCTGAAAATTTCGATCTCTAAACGCCACCCATTGAACCGGATACGCCAATCACAGCAATCCACCTACGAACAGGAGCACGGATAAAGTATACAAAGAGCATCTAATTGGAGGTTGCAATTCAAAGCAGATCTTTTCATTTTACTCACAAATTAGGCTCATGCACGAAAATTTCAGATGAAATCAATCTATTTCTACTACAATTCATCCATCATAAGCAATTAAAAGGTAAGGAGGAATTCAACTAGACCCATCGATCGCAGTTTCAGTAGGTAAGGACTACGCCAGAACTGCTAAATTACAGATCGTACCCAAAGTGGTGCCCTGATGATTCTGTGGAACAATTGACATAGCTACCTGGTTTCACGGAAGGGGTGATTAGGGTTTTCCGCACGGGATATTCCGGCTGAGAGCTACGAACAAAGATGAAAGTTTTGCCCAAAAGGCCAAAACCCATGGAGAGAGAGAGGACGAGGAAAGAAGAAGATTATACGTGAACTATACAATATCACAAATAAAAAATTTTAAATTAAAATTACTATATTAATTTTGGGAGAAAACAAATGGACGTCTCATTTTTTTTATAAAATCACATGATTTCATTTTTTTTTCAAATCACCGAAGACATCCCATTTTGACGCTTTATTTGAAGTATACTCATCCCACTGGCAAATACAATTATCCAACTATTATTCAGTATATTATTATTCATCTATGTTTTTGTCTAAATTTCGTACAGACAGAATTAAAAAAAAAAAACAGATATTTGAGTAATTAATTGTACATTTACTAATGAGGTGGATGCTCTTTTTATTTATTTATTTCTTTGCCATGTAGCTATTTTGTTTAAGCTCTTAAGAAAAATACATTACTTTTCATTCCCAAAGAAATTGCCCAAAATATGAAGTTGGGCATATGGATAAAAAACAAAGATTATCTAATGGATCCTTTAGGATAAAAATGTGAAGTTGCATTTCTAGGATTCGAATGCCTATTATTTGTCTTTGCGTTTGTCTGCTCTTCTCGTTAATAGTGTGAGATATAAACTATCACCATATTCACGTTAGTCATCAGTAGATATTGTAATTGATACCGTGAGACAGGAGAGGCCCATAAAGTCCGAGCACAGTCAATAAAATGGTGATACGGAGGTCAGCATGGAGGTCAATGTGGACCAGTCTGACTGTCTGATCCCGTGCGGACTAGCGAGCACCAGTAGAGCCGCCCGATCCGATGGCTCGACTGGCCAGTTGGCCACGGGAGCCCGCCAGACATCTCAGAGCAACCCAGATACACCTCCTCCGACAGAACAGGTAGGCCGGTCGGCCAGCATACACGCCGGTCC
>JBBPFP011140981.1:0-11632 GCA_037974795.1 Kaempferia galanga | reverse complement strand
CGGAAAGTCGGCAGGGAGGAACTCAACGGCCGAAGGGGGGAAGATTCGCTCGTAGAGGGCGGCGGCGGCGCGCGGGGGGAGGTGCAGGACGGTGTCGGAGGAGGAGAGGGGGAGGCGGTGGGCGTGGACGGGGTGCGCGAGGAGGGCAGGGGAGCGGAACCGGGCGTAGGCGAGGCGGCCGGTGAAGAGGTTGATAGAGGCGGCGTTGGCGCCGTCAGTTGCCATGTAGGCGTACTCCGCCCCTCGGGCGGCGCTCCACCACTCCGCCCCCTCCACCAGCTTCGTCCCGATCCCGAGTCGCCTGCACCACACAAACTCGGACCCCAAAACCGAGTCAGGACAACCGAGTCATCAGCGAAAGAATATTTTACTTTAATCCTAATATATTATCAAAATACAATTTACTCCTTGTAAAATAGAAACAGGCCATTAGTAATAACTAACTCTGAGTTAAACTTTTCGAATGAATTTACTTCTAATACTTTGAATGCATTTTACCTTTGGTGAATGCAAACTAATACGGATAAAAATTTATTATGGGAAAAAGAAACAACAATGGAGTAAAGTGAAAAAGGCAAAAATAACCAGGAGACTTATTTTCAAATAAAGAGTCCAATTTCATTTATTTACTGTTTTTTATAAGAAAAAAGAAAGTTGACACCGACACTGAACCCGTACCACTTGTTCATCAATAGGAATTTGACTCGAAATAGACCAAACAAAACAGTAGGAAAATATTAAAACTTCACCACAATATTTTTGTCCATTTCCTCCAAATTAAATTCCCACCAATAATTCTAAATATTTCTAGATTAGCCACTTAGATATTTACTCATACACCCCTAGTATTTAAACTTTAATCCATAGTGAATCGCGGATTTGCGACCAACTCTACTAGGTCGAGTGACTCACCGGCGATGAGGGGAGACTCGGAGGCCAAGAATGTAAGCGACTTTGACATAGATGGAATCCTTTCCTCTCGTCACCATCTTAATGCATGCTCTTACCACCCCCACCATCTCCTTATTCTCTCCCAACTCGGCCACCTAACGAAAATCATATAGTAGTATATATATTGATCAATAAAATTAAGCTCAAATTATAGCCTGCAAAGAGTGAAATGTACAATTATGAGCTTACAAGCATGACATGGTCAGGGCAATGTCGGACTTGAGACAATGGATCACCCAACAAGTCTACGAAGAGAGAGAGGCTCTTCTTCTTCTTCTTCTTCTTCTCATTTTCCTTCTTCGTGCCACCGACATCAACCATAGGGCCGACGTCACACCGGCGCTCCAACTCCTCCACCACCTTCGAGTCCTTCTCCATCTCGAACTCCCTCACCCTTATCATCCTTTCTATCTCTTCTTATGTAGCAAGTTGTGTCCAAACTTGTGAGGAAGGGACCCTATAAATAGAGTGTGTGTGGGGTAGGAGACCATATAATCTATTAATATTTAAATAAATATATAATATTTAAAATTTGAGTTTAATTTTGATGATCGAGAATATACTGATTAGATGGTTTGTAATTAATTCATTTTTAAAATATATAAATATAATATATTATAATAAAACATTCTTTTAACTTGCCATTTTAGGGAGTTAAATTAAATTTATAAGAAGAGGTAGGTCACTCACGAGATATGAGTGAAAGTTAACTGTTAATTAAGATTAATAATTAGCTAGTTATTTAAAATGATTTGGTCTCTAATTAATTAAGGGCATGAAATATCTAATTAAGTATAAAGTACCAATAATTAATTAAATAGAATTAGGTCCATTTTGGGCATAGATTATAGCTAATTAATCGAGTTGAACATCTAAATAATCTAACTATATTGTACCTCGAGATCTTAGTAGGTAACAAGGTCGATGAGCCCTCCCTTCTGAATGACGATCGATCGAGTACTATATCATTCGAATAATGCTCTATTGAAGATATTTGCAATCGTAAACATGCTTACTTTGTGCAAGGTGATATTGTACAAGTGTTGCGACTAATCGCATTGCATTCGGTATAATGCACCTTTAATTGATCGTAGTGAGGCCACACCGGCTGATTGACAAGTTGAGAAATAAACACTTTGACTTAACCTTCTAGCCCCTCCGATATAAAAGGCCAAGTATAAGTCATCCTCTCAAGACGACATCTACTAAAGATAAAACTATCCTCTAAATAAATGTGCAATTCATCTAACTGAATTAGGTTTTTTTTTCATAATTCAGATATTCAACTCAATTAATCTCTCTTCTAATCATATTAATAAGATCTTCATTGAACTAATCAACTTAAACCTCTCTCTCTCTCTCTCTTTTTTTACCTTAGAAACCTCAAAAATTTTATTATCTCATTCTAAATTATTCCTTGATAAACATCATCATTTTTATGTTAAATATAATCACCCCTAACTCACGGCCATTAAGACCTAGATTCATCGAAATAATCAACTTAAACCCGTCTTTTTTCCCCTAAACTCTCAAAATTTTCATTACCTCATTTTAAATTATTCCTAAACCCTAAACCCTAAACATTATCATTTTTATATAAACTATGACTACCCCTAACTCATGATCATTAGTAAATAAGGTGAGTTTAGTTCAAGTTGTCATATATAATCTTGGTTATGTGATTACTTGATAATCACAAAATCAAAGTTACGGAGACTAAAAAATAACCTAATATTGTTTGGTTCAACCTTTGAAATACTCATTGTGGGGGAAAATTTTAGAGAAATATTTTTTTGTTAACCCCATAAATACGTACATGCTCACGTTTCTAAGGTAATCACATTCCATATTATATCTCTCATTTGCTAACGTGGCGGGTATCCTCCATTAATTACCTGAAAATCACTTGTTATTTAAACCAAACAAAATTAATTAAATAACATAATCTCAATTAGATAACCATAAATTAAATTTGTCGAAGTGATCAACTTACACCTATCCCCCCCTAAACCCTTAAAATTTTCATTACCCCATTCTAAACTATTCCTCGATAAACATCATCATTCTTATGAATTTGGCGATGTGAAACCCTAAAAATTCTCAACCACCATAAATGTGGTACACAATGAGGAAAGTGCAAGATTTTTACACAAATGGCATTGCTAGGGCTAATTCTAGGGCACTGACACCCCCCTCCAACACATCTCCTTGTTCTTATCCTCTCCGAATACAATTTTATTTTATTTTATATATTTATTTTAATTTATTTTTTTACTATTTGTCTCTCACATTTTTCCTAGCTCCCTTCGGTCAAACTTCATGCCTTTCTTGAAAATTGTGCTCTTGGTGTTATTTAGTCTTTGTGCTCAAATGTTATGTTGTTGGAAGCATGTGTCGTCCTCCCTTGACCACTTTTAATTCTACAGGGCATGCCATCACAGATGCTTATCTGTTCTCGCTAGGGTTTGGATTTGCTAGGGTTTGGGTATGGCAACATGTGCCTCCTCTTTGGAGTTTGTTTTTATAATAATAAAAATGATGATAATAATAATAAGTTTTTCCATTTTGTAAATGCCACGATAAAATAAAATAAAATAAAATAAAATTGTTATGATCCAAAATTACCGCACATATAACTAATAATAAATGTGGTACAGTGGTAAAATACTTAGGAGAATAAATAAGAGAATCAGAGTTTTAATTTGTGCTCCAAGTTATAATATATGAGTTAGGGCAAGAATAAGGCCGAGTTGAGTTAGTTAGTGTGGGGTAAAGTTGCTATCAAAGGTAAAATCTTATCATAGCTGAGGAAAAAAAATTCTCCCGGTCAACTGTAGCTTCACCTAATTTATCTCTTTACAGATTATCATAGATCTAACCGTGTGAGACTGTTAGGATGATAAATTCCTCCCTGTGCTGATCAAAATCGTATTGGGAATTTTTATGTAAATTTTAGAATATATATATTATTTTATAAAAAAGGGTTTTGAAAGGTAAAGATTGAGATAAAATTAGAGCGGAAAGGCAGAATTGTTGCCGGCTTGTCTTTTTTCGTTTATTCGTCGATGCAATAATTGAACGGATGGACATTCTTTTTTTTCCGTTTTATTATTAATGATTATTGTTATTATCGAATGGGATTATTTACTGTAATTTAAATGGTTTTTTTAGATACTCGATTATTATTATTAGGTGTCCATTAATTAACATACCGAGTACGTGATAAAAATTAAAATGATGATAAATTTAAGAAAGGGAGGGAAATAAAAATTGAGGAAAGATTTTTATGATAGAGAATTTTACTCTATTTACTTCGTACAAAAGACTCAATGGTCGAGGAAATTAGAAATCCATATACGGACCATTTTTATTAATTTTTTATCTGTCCGAATCGGAGGGAAAGTAATTTTTTCGCTCGCATCGAATTTCTCTCGACTCGGAGCCTTAAAGTATCTTTTAGGAGCTTCCATTGTTGGAGCAAAATGTGGAACCGCCATCCCAGTGGCCTCTTGAATTCGGCCCCATAGGATTTCAGAGGGAGTAAACTTCGGTTAAGTTGGACGGGTAAGTGGACTGAGAGAGTTTCCATTGTTTATTGATGGTGTAGTGGTGAGAGAGTTCCCTTTTATGATAGGAGTGAGTTCCTTGCTTTTTCGTATAATTTTGATGTGACATTGATATAGCGGATTTGTTAAATAACTTCCGCCTTTGAAAATTCCCTTACACTTACACGACTATGGAACATGACCTTGTGAAACCCCGTCACACGATCATAATCAACAACCCCGCATGAGGTTGCGTTATATTAATTATGATCATTAGAAGATAATTATGCTCCCTTTAAATACTTTTTACTGTTTATTTTAATTAATATATGAGATTAACTTATAATCAACCTCTGAAGTAAGTAAGTAACTAGGAGATTAAAAAAAAAAAAAAATCCCTAGAATATGCTTTGTTAAAAACTAACATACTATCGTGGTCCGTGACCCTGAGCGAGGGCGCGCATCAAGAGTTCGCACGATTCCGGCTTGTCTTTTTAATTTCTTTTTTTTTCCTTATTATTCCTAAGCTCTGAAATCCGGTGATTTGGGGCCCACGTATCTTGTCACGAGTTTGGCGCCACACGAGTTGATGGAGCATGCATGCATCCCATCAAAGTCAGAGGATGCAGGGGGAGGAGGGCCCCACGAATTCATGGAGCAGTGGGGTCTGTCCACGTGTCAGAATTAAATGACGTGGCAGCGTTACTTTTGTTTGCTATCGGTTTAACTTTATCTGTCGCGGCTCATGGAGCAATGCAGGATCCACAACCGCACACCACAGCCGTAAATATCCAAAATTATAATAAATAAATAAATAAATAATAACAATTGCGCTTATTATTTGAATATTTAAATGAAATATGTTTATTAATTTAAGTTTCTTTAAATTTCGCTTCGTGACTTACAATAAATTCTACCGCAGGACAGGATTCTTATTCTTATGTTGCGCCCGGTGGTTGATATGATGGAAAAGGGATAAATTCCCCAAACATCAACAGTCGGATTTCCACATAATGCTTGAACCCACCATGATACTGAACTGACCCCGTGACACATCGATTTCCACAGTACAATAAATATCTACGACGCATAAATCAGTCACCGTCCCGGCTACCATATGCACTCCTCTATGGCCGGTAACTTTTTTGATCTTATAAAATCACACCGGTAAATGAAAGATAAAAATACCAGAACACCCGATCTAATAGACAGCATCATTCTTATGCAAGTAATAAAATAAAATACCACAAATAAAAACGTTCCACCATTAAATGTGTCTATATGATAGTGACCACCAATGATGGAATACACACATATACAATGACCGATGAAAGCTTTGGCGTGTCTAAAAAAATGTCAAGGTCTCTCATAATCACATTGAATTAATCAGCACATAGAAAGTGGTTTTATGTCTTTATGAGTTGCTATTGATTTGATTGTTTCTATGGCTATATAAGACTAGATACGAGGAAAAGACATAGATACCTCTATCGTGAGCGGGCGTTGATTGGCCAGTAAACACATGCTTCAAACTCAATACTCAAAGGAATCAACCTCGTCGACAACTAGTATGATTTATGGAACAACAAACAAAAGGCGTTCGAGATTGGGTGTGTGAATTCATGACAAACAAGCACACAGCGGAAGAGATGGATATGAATCTTCCTTTGGCTTCTCTTTTGCAATACAAGAAATTTGGAACTCCAGCACAGTGTGCTGTTTGTTAGTGAACCATGGAAATGCGTCGAGTACAAAAGCAGAGGCGGCTAACTGCGAAACAGTCTCATTGCTTCATGAGGCCTGGCGGCATCCCCAAGCTCTGGGCAAGATTATTCATTCTCTCTTTCATAGCCTGAAAAACAGTCCTGAGTAAGATCTGAGATATTCAGAGACGAGTTCACTTATACCAAAAATGGATTTAACCTGAACACTTTTCTTATGGGCATCCTTGTATGCTTCGGTCACAAGCAAAGAGAGCTTCTGCAGATAATTTCCCATTCAAAAGTATTATTCTACTGCAAATTTTATCACAACCAAGAAATCACTATAGAAACTCCATGGAAGCTGTCACTATAGAAACAAACACTATAGCACTCGACCAATAGAAAACAGTCATCTGAGAAACTATCATGCTTTGGAGTAAGCATTCCAACTTACTTCAGAACCCAACTCCATGGCAGCCTCTGTGATTTCAATGCGTATAGGTTGTTGGTTTCCAGAAAGTGTTGCCTGGAAAGAAAATTCAATAATTTCTTTTTGAAAGTTTAACAAAATGATCTCAGTACTCTCAATCTACCGGAATAAATGGTAAAGCACAAGCAAACAAGCAGAAAAAAAAAAAGCATAAAGTCAATCTAAAATCGATGGTTGCATTCCACTACACTACAATACTGAATCTACCGTCCTGAAAATTAAGATGTTAGGCAGCTATATGACAAAACAGCTACAACCTAGATTATGTTTCTTAGAATTTGTAGAACAAGAAATATGAATGAAATAATATTATATGGAAAAAAAATCTTGCCAATCAATGACTATATTATGAATTAGTTTGAGCAACTGGAGCAATTTTCACAATTTAGATAAAACGAACTGTTTCTGCAGTAAACTAAGAAGGAATTCAGATTGATCTAGTAAGATAATCCCAAATAGAAGAAAAACAAAGGACTGAAGTGATTATTTTAGAATACTACTCAAGTGATAAGGAAACTTAATTAATATTGGATACAGCAAAACTTTCGACACAAGATTCTCTAGAGATGTAGTTTTTAATAACTGTAGCAGTGATCAGATTGATTCTAGTTACCTAGAAATGGGGAACACTAGTGGAAGTGATCTGATGCATCCAGCATTATTTTACTTCTTTTCACAGCCCAAACTCATTGTTGACGTTATTTCTCCACTGGGGATGACGGAATCAATTCCATTTATATTTTTATCAGTTAAAACAGGATACAAGTCTTGATATGTTACTTTCAATATACAATAAGCAAATATATAAAAGTTTAAGCGACGGATAAGTTTTGGAATTTCAAATAATAAATAACATCAAATACACATTACACAGGTCCACATGCAAATTTGCAAGAATGAAAATGAACAATTAGCAAATCATTACCTTGATTAGCTCACCTTCACAATAACCTTCAAATTCTGCACTGCAAAAGCAAAAGGGACCACATCAAGTGTTCAAGCTACACAAACAGAAAGGATAACGTGTAAAATAGTAGCCAGCTCATACGCTTCAAGCTCCTTTTGTACACGAACAGCTTCTACTTGGACTACCATTTGGGCTTTCTTAACAGTCTCGTACAAATTCTGCATGTTCCCCATCAGACCTGCCTGTAATGGGGATAAATAGCCAAATGAAAATTTGAAATTTGAGATACTCTCTTGTAAATTGTACTCAGAGCTACTAGGAATGAAACAACCCAGTGCACGAAGCTCCCGCGAATGGGGGTCCTAGGGAAGGGTCTATTGTGCTCCTTGCCATTGCAAGAGGTTGTTTTTGAAACTCGAATCGTGAACTAAATCACACGGCAGTAACTTTACCGTTGCGCCAAAGCTCCCTTCACTGAGCTACTAGGAATATCGATAAGAATAAATGAGAAAAAATATTGCAAGTGCAAGTTAAGAATTGCTTTAGTAGAACAATTCCAAATGCAAGTTTCCAGCGTGGATGCTAGATATAGTTACAGTTGCAAATTTATTATGCAGTACAAACATGTATTGTTGGGGTTGCATACTGGAATTTTGGTACATCAGTTTGTTAACGTGTATCAGGCCAGCTAATATGGCCCTCAATCATTATTACTAACGTTAAGATTTTAACACTAAAAGCTAGTAAGCTTGCAAAATAATGGTCAGCAAGCAAAAACACAATGTGGATCTTGACAACCATGATATCATCAGGCAATTGAAGCAAAAGCTAATCAATCTTTTGGATTGCTAGACACTAAAATTGCAACTGACTGTAAAATAGACTCTAGCAATTTGAAGTAAGCACTCCCTTGCTTGTTCTGAACAATAGGAAATCTACCTAATACTTCCACCATATCCTAAAGAAAGCTCAAACAGTGTCTGATGAGTTAGTGTAGATTCAAGTCATTGGTCAGGCAAAAACCTGCCAACCAAGCCAATGATGCTTCACATTTTCGTTGGTCTTTCCAGATGGTTTGCCACTTTTGGACAATGACACGATATTGATAACATGGAATGATGTGGTGGAGAATCTAGGACAATCTACAAAAGCCTGAGCAAACAACACTGCATGGGTGAATAATGAAAGCCACCTACAATGTCTAGTACCCTGTCATCGGAGAAGCCAAGGGAGAAGCTTCAGCAAACTTTGTAGCAACAACCAGGATATTCCTTAGGCATTTGTAGAGGAGAGATTGCATGCATTACAAATCCATTATATGATTTCAAACCATTCATATGATAAGGAAAAGGGAAAGCCAAACACAGACCTGTTTCATGTCAGATTTATTAAAGCCCACACAGACAAAAGATTGAACATAATGATTCCCTCCTAAGACAACCAAAAGAACCATTGTGTTGTTGGAGGATTTTTATCATTATCATGATTAAGAATTAATTTTGGAAAAAATAAGTGAATAAAAATTTACATGGATTCAAATATGGGTAAATAAAAGTTAATTTCAAATGAAAATTCAAAGGATAAATCTGAACGGTAAAATATTATAAAAAAAAGTTTTAAACATTATCGTGCATACAAATATATTATAAATCTGCCTTTCTTGTTTGAAGAATTTCACTTATAAGATGGATATCGTGATATCTTCTCATATTTTGTTATTTCAAAGATAAAAAAAGAAAATTAATAATATATAAATTTTGTAAAACAAGAGAAAAGAGAATCAAGAGTGAAAATAGGGAAGGGATAACTATTCAAATCTCCCAACTAAGTGCATGAAGCCCTCATCTCTCACAAGGATGAGATTACATCTTCAAATTATAAAAGGGGCAAAGGATGCTCTAAGCTGGTATTAATCTTTCTATCCTAGAACTTTCAATCCCCAGCCCAGAGCCTGCTGTCCCTTTTATAATGTTAAAGTAGTAATCATAGTGAAAGATGAAGAGTTTATGCAACAAGGGATCCGAACAGTTATCCTTTCCATATCTTCACTCTCTAATATCTCTCTCTTTTTCATTTTCGAAATACGAAAATGTGGAGATGAGATGATGCATATCTTTATAAGTTGAATTCTTCACACAAGAAAGAGAGATCTATAACAATTTCTTTTATCCACATTTATAATGAGAGAACTTCCATTACTTTATTAACTAGTCTTTAATTTATTACTTCCATTACTTTTAAAATTAGTCTCCAATTCATCAGTGATGGAATTGAGGTAGAAGAGGCTGCCCAAACTCAGGAGCATGAAGTATAGAAAAACACATAACAGCGTAGATGTTGACCTTATTGACATTCACAATCCTAATCTAAACAAGGAAAAAGGTAAAGCTCCATTGTGTAATAGAGGAAAGTAACAAAAACCTACTTAAATGCTTGATGTGGTTAATAATTGCAAGCAAGTGTAGAATATCATATCTTATCTTACCATATTTTATCATAACTTATCTTATTATATGTCATCTTTATCTCTTGTAAACGTATAACTATAAATAGATGAGCCCGTAATTCATTAGGGATTGATGAATATACATTGCAGTGTGAGTTCCTTCCTACTTTAGTGCTTTAATGGTATCATAGCAATAAAGACATTCTTTTGTTGAGGAAACTCGGTTTTTAGGAGTGAGATGAATGATTCTGTCTTCGGATGTTGGTCAATCCAACCCCATGGATTGTTCCCACTGCTTCTAATAAATCTTTACCCTTCCAAATCACTAGCCTTAAGCTCTCTGGCCGGAATTACCTACAATGGTCTAGATCCTTCCAACTTATCATTCGAGGGAAGGACCATTTCGGCTATCTCTATGTAGCACTGACACTCCAAAAAATATTTTTTCTGTAGTGTCGGACATGGACACGAGCACGACATGCGAATACGCGTGTTGGACACAGCAAAATTATGTCGTTGACCTTTTTAAGAGTTTGACTAGTCAGACACAACTAGGACACGTTTCGGGACATGTTTGGGCTCAATTGCAAAAAAATAAAAAATTTTGAAGGTAAAATTGAAAAACATTAAAATTTTGAGGACTACTTATTAAAAATAAAAAACCCTAAATTTACTCCTGCTCCTCGATTTTCTTCATCGCAACGCTAGTCACGCAAGCGAGCAGTGTCGCGTCCGCTCACCACCATCGCATCCACTAGCCGTCATTGCTTGTGCTCGCAGCCTTCGCCTTCTCGCCGCCATCGTTTTTGCTTGCCTGCTCACCGCAGCTCACCCGAGTCATCCGCCGCTCGCCTACGCTCTCCAACTCTCTCCGTCGATCGCCTCTACTCGCAACAACCGCCACTGCTCACAGCTGCCCACAGTAGCCCTCCGTTGCTCATAGTTGCCCGAAACACCGCTCCGTTGCTCGCAGCAGCCCGCCGCCGCTTCCCGTCGCTGCCCTAAGGTTGATCGGTGGCCATTTTTTCTTTTTTTTGGTAAGTTTGCTTTTCTATTTTTTTTTTCTTCTGACATCACAAATTTATTTTTGCCTGTTGTTGCTCACAGCAATCAGCCATTGCTCGCAAGCAACCCGCTGCCGCTTCCCGTCACTGTCGGTTGCTCTTTTTTCTGGTACGTTTACTTATCTTCATATCACGAATTTATTTTTCCTTTTGGTAAGTTTCTAATAACTAGCAAGTTTAAGCCCTCTTCGCTACTTCATAATTGTTATTTTCAACTTATTTACCATGAGTACACGAGGATGTTGATTCTCCTTTGTGGAAATTTGTAACCGAGGTGGAAAAGGCAGTGAGAGGAGTAAATGTCACTTGATCATGCAATATATGTAGTAAAGTGTGCAAAGGATCAAATTCAAGGGTGAAAGCACGCTTATTAAAACAAAAAGGTGTTGGAATTGTTGGTTGTACGACTGTTACAATGGATCAAATGAAGCGTATGCAACAGCTTATTGATGATGTAGAATTGAGAAAGAAGAATTCTAAACAAAAAGAAGTTCCGTTGCCTTCGTCATCCATATCATCAAATATA
>JBBPFP011140872.1:0-11632 GCA_037974795.1 Kaempferia galanga | reverse complement strand
TTATTTTGCCCAAAGGATTTTAAAAAAATCCATAAAAATCTATTGAAAATTTGGATAAAAGTCCATATAAATCTCAAGGATGAATAAATGACTTTTTCTTTTATTTTGCCCAAAGGATTTTAAAAAAAATCCATAAAAATCTATTGAAAATTTGGATACCAACATATTTTCACTGAGTTTTAAAAAGTCAAATTTTAATACTACATAACTTTTTAAAACTCTATAAAAATTTAATTTAGATACTACTAAATTAATCTATAGAGTTTATAAAAGTCTCGATTAAATACACCTAGACTTTTAAAATCTACAAAAGTCCTTTAAAGTAATTAAAATCCAAGATTGAATACACCCTCTTAAGTTCATGTAGTAAAATGTGTGGTTAGAGGGTCAAAGGGGTTTTTTTTTCGAAAACATACCCTGTTAAAAATTGATTCATGTCATACTGTAATAAATTTATCACCCTATAACCAATTGAGCATCTCCCAACGTTGTATCTGGATGAGGTTGAAGGGCGATCAAGAGCATCCCAATGATGTAGTAAAAAGGTGATTACACTCACCTCGGGCGTCTCTCACAGTTCATCCCACAAGTTATATGAAGGGAGATAAATCACAGGGTCAACTTATAATCGACCACCAAATGACTAAAGGGTGAAAGAGATTTTTTTCTGAGAACATGCATCTGTCAATCTGTAACCAACTGGACAATCCCGTGGGGACAAAAGGATCTCCCAACGTGGCAAAAGGTGAAACGCTTGCCCCTAGCACCCTCGCTCGCTCCAGTGCTCTCGCTCATCTCAGGATCAATACCGAGGAGATAAATTATGATAACTAAGTAGGTAAGTGGAATGACATCCTCCAACATTATAATATATATTTGATTTAGGATTTAAGGTTTAGGACCGGAGTTAAACTAGGTTGATTTGAGGTCGATAAATGAACCCGGTTCATTTATAAAACCCTAATTCCAATGGATTCAGTTGCACAGGTTGGGAGCCGCAAGCCGCCGCCGCCTCCTTCCGTTCCGCGGCCCGCCGTATCTCCCTCCCCTTTCTCGTTATATTCTATCTCGTGTCATATCTCCTCCTTCGCCCTTTCTATCTGCCAGCTTTCCGCTACTCTCCGCTCGTGTTCCTCGGCAATGCATGGTCTAATGCTGGCTAGGGTTTTTGTCGTGGAGGCGCTGCTGTGTTAGTTCTGGCGTGATGTCGTCAGCAGATCCAACTGCTAAGGATTTAATCGTTGTTCGTGTGCAGATGGTGGATCTGGTTCTTGCTTATACATGCTCCATTTGCTTGGCCCGGCCATGCGAGTTTCGGCTGCGACGATAGCATTTAATAGTCCTTGTGATCATTTGATCAGTCTTTCTCCATGATAGTCAAAGGGGCATTTTTTTTTTTTTGTTATTTTGCCACTGGAGGAAAATGATGCACGTGACGATCCTACTTAATGCTTCTTCTACGCAACACTTCTCTTGGTTTAAGCTTCGCCTTCCTCATTGCCTCAATTTCTGGAGTTTTTTTCCGGTTCGATTAATGAATTCCGCCTCTGTTGTTTAGTTTTTTTCATCAACCATTTACTTTAGCAATTATGAGATATTTTTGCTAATATTATTGGATGCCTTTGAAGAGACATTTATTCTTTGGTTGTCTTGGATTTCTGAGTCTACATAACCTGTCTACCTATTATAAAAAAAGTGATATATTTTTGCTGCATTGTACCAAGATCAGAGTTTGTTTATTGCTTCCTTGGTCTTGAAATTGCCGGAGTCGGCTGTAGCAACAGAAATGTAAGGGAAGAAAACTGGTCGATTTGCTATCGCATTTTGGGTTGGCATTTCGCTTACCTAGCTTCTCATATCATTTTATTGATCATTTTCTAGGAAAAGTAATCAATTTTTCTTGATTTTTTTTTTGTGAATATATGAAAGTGAAAATAGGAAAATGTTATGTGTCATCCATTGTCGGAGGCCTTTCTGTGTGTTTTCTCAACTTCTGAAAACGATTTTCTTTCTGTCAACTACTGTTTGTTTTAGCAATTGCTAGCTATTTCTGCTACATTTGTACCAAGATTATATTTCATTTGTTACTTTCCTGGTCTTCAAATTGTTGTTGGGCTATAGCAATAACAATCAATGGGAAGAAAACTGGTCAAATTGCCATGAATTTTTTCCATTGTCCTTTTGCTTAACCAACCTACCATGTCATTGTTAAGTGTTAAATCTTTTTGCTACATTGTACCGAGATCAAGGCTTGTTTATTGCCTCCTTGGTCTTGAAATTGCCGGAGGCGGCTGTAGCAATAGCAGTGCAAGGGAAGAAAACTGGTCGATTTGCCATCACATTTTCATTTGACATTTTGCTTACCAAACTTCCCATATCAATTTGATAATTTTCTAGGAAAAGTAATCAATTTTTCTTTATTTTTTTGTGAATATATGAAAGGGAAAATAGTAAATGTTTCCTCAACTTCTGAAAACGAATTTCTCTATTATTTCTCTCTGCTATCTACCGTTTGTTTTAGCAATTGCTAGCTATTTCTGATACGTTATACCAGGATTTTATTTCATTTGTTGCTTTCCTGGTCTTTGGGTTGTAGCAATAGCATCAATGAGAAGAAAGCTGGTCAAACTGCCATGAATTTTTCATTGGCCTTTTGCTTATCGAACCTACCATATCATTGTTAAGTTTGAGATCTTTTTGCTACATTGTACCAAGATCAAGGTTTGTTTATTGCTTCCTTGGACTTGAAATTGCCAGAGTCGGCTGTAGCAACAGCAATGTAAGGGAAGAAAACTGGTCGATTGCTATCACATTTTCAGTTGGCATTTCGTTTACCAAACTTCTCATATCATTTTATAGGAAAATAATCAATTTGTCTTTGTTTTCTTTGTGAATATCAGAAAGGGAAAATAGGAAAATAGTAAATGTGTCAGCCATTATTGGAGGCCTTTCTGTGTTTTCCTTAACTTCTAATAACTAATTTCTCTATTAGTTCACTTTCTGTCGACTATGTTTTTGTTTTAGCAATTGTTAGCTATTGTTGTTACATTGTACCAAGATTATATTTCATTTGTTGCTTTCTTAAATTGTCGGAGTCTGACTGTAGCAAAAACAATCAATGGAAAGAAAGCTAGTCAAATTGCCATGAAATTTTCTGTTGGTCTTCTGCTTGTCGCCATTTCATTTTTAAGTTTTAGCAATTGTGTAATCTTTCTGCTACATTGTACTGAGATCAGGGTTTGTTTATTGCTTCATTGCTCTTGAAATTGCTGGAGTCGGCTGTAGCAACAGCAATGTAAGGGATGAAAACTGGTCGATTTGCTATCTCATTTTTGGTTGACATTTCACTTACTGAACTTCCCATATCATTTTATTGATAATTTTCTAGGAAAAGTAATCAATTTTTCTTTGTTTTTTTTTGTGAATATATTAAAGGGAAAATAGAAAAATGGTAAATCTGTCAGCCATTGTTGGAGGCCTTTCTGAGTGCTTCCTCAACTTCTAATAACGAATTTCTCTATTATTTCACCTTTTGTCAACTACTATTTCTGCTATGTACTGAGATTATATTTCATTTGTTGCTTTCCTGGCATTCAAATTGTATCAATAACGATCATTGGGAAGAAAGCTAGTCAAATTGCCATGAAAATTTTCATTGTCCTTTGGCTTATCGAACTTCCCATGTCATTGTTAAGTTTTATCAATTGCAAGATCTTTTTGCTACATTGTACTGAGATCATGGTTTGTCTATTCCTTCCTTGGTCTTGAAATTGCCGGAGTCGGCTGTAGCTACAGTGATGTAAGGGAAGAAAACTGGTCGATTTGTCATCACATTTTTGGTTGACATTTTGCTTACCTAACTTCCCATATCATTAATCACTAATTTTCTAGGAAAAGCAATCAAATTTTCTTTGTTTTTTTTTGTGAATATATGAAAGGGATGATAGTAAATGTGTCGGCCATTGTTGGAGGCCTTTCTGAGTGTTTCCTCGACTTCTAATAATGAATTTCTCTATTATTTCACTTGTTGTCAACTACAGTTTGTTTTAACAATTGTTAGCTATTTCTGTTACATTTGTACCAAGATTATATTTCATTTGTTGCTTTCTGTAGCAATAACAATCTAATGGGAAGAAAGCTGGTCAAATTGCCATGAATTTTTCCATTTGCCTTTTGCTTATTGAAGTTACCATATCATTGTTAAGTTTGAGATCTTTTTGCTACATTGTACCGAGATCAAGGTTTGTTTGTTGTTTCCTTGGACTTGAAATTGCCGCAGTCGGCTGTAGCAACAGTGATGTAAGGGAAGAAAACTGGTCGATTTGCCATCACATTTTCGGTTGACATTTCGCTTACCTAACTTCCCATATCATTTATTTGTTAATTTTCTAGGAAAAGTAATCAATTTTTCTTTGTTTTTTTTTTGTGAATATAAGAAAGGGAAAATATGTGAAAATGGTAAATGTGTCAGCCGTTATTGGAGGCCTTTCTGACTTTTTCCTCAATGTCTAATAAGTAATTTCTCTATTATTTAATTTTTGTCAACTAAAGTCTGTTTTAGCAATTGTACCTATTTCTGCTACATTTTAACCAGATTATCTTTCATTTGTTGCTTTCCTGGTCTTCAAATTGTCATTGGACTGTAGCAATAGGAATCAATGGGAAGAAAGCTGGTCAAATTTCTATGAAATTTTCCATTGGCCTTTTGCTTATCAAACTTAACATATCATTGTTAAGTTTTAGCAATTGTGAGATCTTTTTGCTACATTGTACCAAGATCAAGGTTTGTTTATTGCTTCCTCAGTCTTGAAATTGCCGGAGTCGGCTGTAGCAACAACAATGCAAGGGAAGACAACTGGTCGATTTGCTATCACATTTTCAGTTGGCATTTCGCTTACCAAACTTCCCACATCATTTTATTGATAATTCTCTATTTAAAGTAATACTTTTTTCTTTGGTTTTTTGTGAATATATAAAAGGGAAAATAGTAAAATAGTAAATGTGTCAGCGATTGTTGGAGGCCTTTCTGTGTGTTTCCTTCTGATAACGAATTTCTCTGTTATTTCACTTTTTGTCGACTACTGTTTGTTTTAGCAATTAGCTATTTCTGCTACATTGTACCAGGATTATTTCTCATTGTTAAGTTTAGAGATTTTTTTTTGTGTGTATTATTTTGTGATTAATGAGAAGGGAAGAAGAGGAAAATGGTGCAAGCATCAGCCATTGTTAGAGGCCCTTCTTGTATATGAAGAGTTATTTAACTCGGTTATCCACCAAGCAAGCTGTTTTAATCTCCACAGCTTGCGTGCAATGCCTACATGTTTTGTTTTCAATTATTTTTCATTTTATTTGAACGGCTTTGTTCTTATTGGATTTACAAAATTTTAAAGATTCTACTAAACAATTCTCTATGGTATCCTCGTCGCGATATCTCCCCAATTTCTAGGGTCTATTCTGGCTCTGTTCTTTATTAGGGTTCTCTTATTGCTTCCGTTTCGGAAAAAAACAGCTTTGTTTTTTGTTGTTTGCTGCTTTTTGTGAGGGGAAGAAGAACACATCAGCACATTTCCTGTTCCTACTCATGGGCTTTCCGAAAACCACATCGAGGTAACATTTCATTTATCTACTTGTGATCTTGCCTGTGATTCTTCTGTCTACTCCACAATCGTCTCCTGTTCCACGTTATGCAACACTGGTTTGGTATGATAGAGAGAATAGCTGAATCTCACAAGGTTTGTTGTTGTTGGTATTGCATTTGCTAGTGGCCATTGAATCACTTTTTCTTGCAGAAACTCATAAGGTTTCGTCTAATTATAAAATTTCATTAATGTAGATATTCATAAGGATGTGGCTGTGAGCTAACCAGGACCTTAGCGGAGTTTGTGATCGCAGTCTTCTCAACTAGTTCTTCCACCATATCGAAAACCACAAATTGGCTAGCACTCTTTGTCGAATATGAATCATATGGCTGGCAAGAAACAACTGCATCCTTGGTAGGTGAAGCATCAAGAGTTGAATTCGAGCTAACTTCTCGTTGGTCAGTTTCTATTCTGCGGGGGCGAAGGCAAGATATTACAGCCCGTTTTTCTCTGTCACTCACTAGGTTAATTTGTTCATGTACGCAAATATGGATTGGCAATTATTCTTTTTAAGATATCATTGAGGAAATTTGATGCAAGTGATATTAATTTAATATTTAAAATATTATATAATGCTTTAGTTTAGAGCAGTATCATTTGGGATCAAAGATGTTCTAAAGTGGAATATAAAGTGACATTTTAAAATAAAATTGCGAGTAGGATGTTTTTGTTAAAATAAATTTGTAAATACCAGCACCTTTTGGATTTATTACAAATTGAGTTTTCACCTTTTTGTGATCATGCCCTTGATGATCAATTCATTTTTTTATAGGGTTAGTGTGTGTATACTGGTAATATGGGTATTTTAATTTTCGAATTGATTAATTTTGAAAGTGAACATTTAGTTTCATATAAATATTTGATCGATTATTAGGATAAATTTGAAAGTATCTAGCATTCTTAGTTGTTGCACTATTGCTTGGGGTGGTAGGGTTAATTTATATTGGTAGTAATAGGTAAAATTATTAACTTAGCAGCCTTTCTAGTGTGACCTTCCTTTGTTTGAAAGGGAAGTAAATCAACGAAATGGAAGACTTCGCCTAATAACAACTGTTTGGAAGGAAAGTAAATCATGGAAATGAAAGACTTCGCCTAACAACAACAGCATGTGGAAGGAGGGGTTGATGCAACTAATAGAATATTTTACATGGGATAGTTTATATTGGTAGTAAAAGGTAAAATTAGTCATCTTGACAGCCCACATATAAGGAGGGATTAATACAACCAGTAAAATATTTCCCATCCTTTAAAAATCAAAGTCTCAACCCTAAAAATCTGCTAAGACGATCGATCACCTTTTCTCCTCGTACGGTCTCCTTCACCTCTCCTAGACATGGTCCATTCTCTTACCTCTTGCTTTCGAATCGAACGACACTCCTTACCGATCAAACCAATCAACGCATCGGTTCGATACTTCCAAACCTTTCTTAACCCCAAAAAGAAACCCTAAACCCTAAATCTAAACCCGCTTTCAAAGTCAACAGTCAAACGGTTACCTTCCCACCCACATCTTTCTGAGCCATGCCGTTGTCCTGTCTCCAGGCACAGACACACACACACCCACTGATCTCACTTTCCGAGTCAAACACGACAGCCCATGATCCACCTTTAATAACACACTTTAAAATACTGCAGTTGCATAATCAAGATCCAATTTTTTTTTTTTAAAAAAAATTATTTTGCCAAAACTAACTAGTAGTTCATCCAAACACATCAAGGAGATACATAATATATTTTAAGGGAACCCAAAACAATGATCTTTAGCAGAAGAAAATCCAAGAAAATAAAAGAAAAAAAAATTCTAAGATAGGAAAATTGATCGCCTGGCTTTCCCATGCATGCCGTCGTCAGCCGATGAGTTCTTCATCTAGCACTCATGCTTCCCGCAAAATGGTTGCTCTTTCAAAAGCCCGAACAGATCACGAAACCTTGTAGCGAAGAAGTAGGGCGTCCATTTTCGGGTTGGATGGAGAAGAAGGGAAGGAAGAGGAGGTCAGCTCAGATAAGGAAGCAGCAACATGACTAAGTGCGGTGGTTATATATATACTAACTATTGTTGTTTGGATTAAAAAATGGATGTGAGGGAAGGGAACGCATTGGAGAAAATCATGGAGTTGATAATTAGTTAAAGAAAGAGGATGGGGATGGTAGAGGAATAAGGAGAGGGAGGAAGGGTCTTGCCCAATGTTTGTTCATAAACATTAATAAGCTGAATAACATGTGTTTAAACTCATTATATAGTTTAATAAGTTGTTCAAACTTTTTCCATTTAATTAACTTTGTATAGATGAGACGAACATACTAAGCTGAACATTAAGTTTGTACTAAGTTGAACATCGAACTTGTGTACAAACGTTTGATATTGCTAATGGATTATTTAGTTGGAATAGCATAAAAGTGAGCTTAGGGTTCTTGGATCGAACTACGTACCTGAATTCTAAACTCCAGGACGAGCTTGAACTTGGACTAACTAGCACTTGCAGATCTGTAACCTACGAAATACTTATCTTAATTTGTCTTGATGCATATTAGTTTGTTTGATTCCATTGTATCTTTTTGTTAAGTTCAAAAGTTTCAGATCTAAGTAGTTAATTTACACAATAAATTATTGTTAGTATTACTAAATCAGGTAGAGAAGTAGATTGTTCTTCTCAGCTTTTTCCCTTTTACTAGTCATTCTCAGCTTGCCTTTTACTTTCATGGAATGGGACCTTATCACAAACTCATCATAGTGTCTACCATGAACTATCGACATAATTCTCGATCTAGACTAGTGACAGATTCGCTGTTCTATATGGGAAAAGGCAGTTATTTCTTTCCATATTTAACACTGAATCAGCTCTTGTTCATTCCAGAGCTAGAGAATTGATATGATCCAATTCGGAAGGCAACCAACTTTAGCTAATGATAGGCAACCGGAAAACAAGTGTCGGCGTGATTTTAGCTTCATCTTCTACTTGATATAGCTAATGGGCAACTGAAGAACATTAAGTGAGTGTTCAACTTATCGCGAACAGCCAACCAAGCAAAATTTTTTGACTTGAGACATCCAAACAACCATGAAAAAGATAGAACTCGTAAGCAGATTCCACCGACAAAAAAGGACCGAAACAATCTCAAAATGTAAAACTTTCAAACAATTAAACAAACTAGAATTAATTAAAAACTGGACAATGTAGCCAAGCCCAAACTGCTAAGAAAAAAGAAACCAAGTTAACAAGCATTTCAATGGCTTAATCCATTTTAGGCTCGGCTTGATTTAACTCGATTATTTTATTAAACAAGTTTAAATAACACAAAGTTTAGTTCAGCTTGACTCGTATACAATCCTTATGGCTTAAGTAGCATTTTTTTTAGACCATTTGAATGTTAAACGCATTTTAGAAAGTCATCAACAGCACACAAGGTTTGAACGATCACCAATTCATGCAACAATACACATGATTCATCCCGAAAAGGCACACTGAATTGGTCCAATGCTGCAACTGCTAATGAATTCTCGGATTTGATCCAAACTGTGGTACACTGATGAGACTCTTGGTCAACCAGATGGCTGTTTCTCGAGACGACACGGCTTCTTCTCCGAACGGCCTCAGAACACCTGCGAGCTCCTCGAGCTTCTCTTGGTGCAGCAGGTGCGCGCACAGCTCCAGCAGAGACTCCAGCGCATTGGCTCTCTGCTGAATCACATTCAAGCTCTCCCACTCACCATCACCATAAGGCTGTGTGATTGTGCTGATCGACGAGGTCTCTTCACCAACACGAGCTATCTCTTCTGCCAAGCCACCTTGCTTCATCTCCTTTGGCCCCTCAAAAGACTCCCTCTCAATTGTCTTCTCCTCTTCTTTGTCTGCAGTGTCAATTCTCTTTATGTCAATTGTCGGCTGTTCGGAATTTTGAAGTTCACTTGCTCCACCTGCAAGTTTCTTCCTGCTTCTCCTTCTTCCCTGCTTCTCTTGCACATTGATCTTGCTTGTCTTTATCGGGAGGTACTGAGACGGCGAGGGAGTCCATGATGCAGCAAGATGCTGCTGCAAATAAGATTCCCTCAATAACTCTGCAGCCTGATGAAATGGAGTTGTGGATATCAACCAGAATCGCATGAGATAAATGAGGATAGAATTTGAAAACTTACTGTAGGTCTATGTTCTGGGTTTCTTCTCAACATAGATTTGATCAATCTCTTCCTGTGTCATTCGTATCGAAAGTCGAGAAATTAGTTTAAGCTACTGGCAGTGTTTTCTAAGATAGCTAGAGAATTCAAGGGTAGCTTACAGAGAAGAAGAGTATATGGGAGGCATTGGTGATATGGATGATCTATTGATTTTGTTAACCAAGCCTTGCATGGCCTGTTTGAGCAAGTTCATAATCATCAACAACAGATTCTAAAATCAGAGGAAAAAGTATGAACAATTTGGCATGAACTCACAGGAGCTCTAAAGGCTGAACTATGGGCTGCTATCTCAAACATGCAGCAACCTTAAATTTTTCACAGTCGAGATACAAAAAAAGTATATTACCATGATTCTATCTAAGTTATTTACAAACCAGAGTTCAATGTCAGATCTTACCAAGTGACCATATATCCGATTTGTATCCGTACGGCGTATCAGCTAAGATCTCTGGGCAGATGCAATTGGGAGTGCCTACGACCTTCAGAAACATATGTTTGCATAACAAAATCATGGAAACTGAAGATTAAGTTTATGAATCTAAAGATTTAGTGAAGGAATGAACTGCCCTACTGTTGAAGCAGGATCTTCTGCATTGAGCAATTGTGAGAGTCCGAAGTCACCTGCAAGCATGCAAATAAGAAAAGAAAAAAAAAAATCTACTCTCTTTTGTTTTTATAAGAAAATTGCACTTAATCTTACCTAGTCGAACATCATCATCCTTGGTGAGAAATATATTAGAACACTGAAACAAAAAAGCAAAAAGGCTAATTAATCAGCCAAGAACAGAGGTAAGATCACTGCAAGGAAATGGAAGATGATACGGGATTCTGGACCTTGAGATCGCGATGGAGTACACGGTTGGAATGGAGGTAATCAACAGCCAATAGCAACTGCGTGAACCATTTGCAGATCCTCTGGGGGGCCAAATTAAGTCATCAAAATGTGTGTGTGAGAGAGAGTAGGGATTTAGCAGAAACCACCTCCTCAGAGAAGAACACGCCCCTGGCCTTCTTTATTTTGCTTGACCTGTTCAATTGGGAGCTTGATTAGAGACAAGGAAGAGCAGGAAAGAAGTCATGAATGCATTCACTCACATGTTTCCCCCTTCACAGTAACCAGTCACGATGCAGACAGAGCTTCCCTGCGAAGAACAAGAAGAAAAAAAAAACCGCAGAATCGAATGCCAAACTGAATGGCGGAATCGATTTTACCTTCTCCACCCATCCGTCTCTGTATTCCACAATGTAGGGGTTGCTCAAGCTCGCGATCAGATCCATCTGTAGATGAACAATCCAACAAACACGAACGAAGCACATTGCAAAAGAACGAACAGGTCGCTGCTAACTAAGTCTACCTCCTGGTACGCAGTGCGTTGGAACTTCTCCGTCGTCCTGGCCAGCCGAATCCGCTTCATCACGTACCTGCACGAAACGAATCAATTTTCACGCCAAATCGAGGACATCCGGGCCGTGGATTTCACGTCTCACCTCTTCCGGTCGGTCTTGTGGACGACGAGGAAGGCGGAGGCGAGGGCGCCTCTCCCGATTTGCTCCACCACGTCGTAGCAGGAGGCCTCCGATTCCATCTCTGCTTCCTCTTCCTCGACGGCGCGGCGCCTATCGAGCAATGTATATAAGTAGGGTTTAAGGCGATCACGGCGGTCGAACGGGGATCGCGGCGGTGGCGGCGACAATTACGCCATGAAAGCCATGGCGAAGGAGTGACTTCCGTTAATTCCCAAAGGCGAGTATTTAAATCGGAAGGAGAAAGACGAGGAAGGTTCCCCGTCGTCGACCCACCGTCACACACACTTCGTGA
>JBBPFP011140659.1:0-11633 GCA_037974795.1 Kaempferia galanga | reverse complement strand
TCACTCTCCTCCAGTGACTTACCTTGTCGAAATCGCACATCCGACACCACGGGAATTGGACATCCCGCCTTCTTCCGGAATCGAACATTCGGTCTTCACCTCCCGGGATCACACACCCGGTCTTCCTCCTCCCGAGATCGCACACTCGGGTTGCCGGGATCGCACACCCGGTCTTCCTCCTCCCGGAATCCCACATCCGGGTTGCTGGGATTGCACACCCAGTCTTCCTCCTCCCGGAATCCCACATCCAGGTTGCCGGGATCGCACACCCGGACTTCTCCCATCGGGAATCACACATCTCGATTGCCGGAATCAAACATCCAGACTTTCCACTACACACTTAGCATAACCATTAGATAATAAAATGACTGACTTTAACCGTTTGTCATTCATCAAAACTTGCATTCGATCATTGGAACGAACTGCACCAATAAGTTAAACTTTCTTCTTACTTATTCTTAGTTTTGAGTTGAAACATGTCTTTCTTTATGTCTTCAAGTTCTATTTTTCCGCTATGGAGTGGATTCTTTTTGTTTTAGGACATAGAGAGTAGTTGTGATATAGATTTGATGTAAAATGTATGAATATGCCTATTTCCTATTTCTATGACGTGTATGTCTTGCTCCTGTTCAATTAAATATGTGTGTAAAGTTTAAATGCTTGTATGTGTTGTTTAATTGAACGGATGTATAGATCGGCCCCCAGGTATTTTGCCGAGTAAGAGATGCATGATAGAGAAGGAGGGGAATGTAGATGGCGAGCTTCCACTCTTCCTTCAGCTTTCTTCTCCTTTTTTGCTCAAGATTCAGCCTCCTTATATAGGAGCTTTCATCTTACCTGCAATGCCCCCGGGGCTATGGTGCAGCGGTAAGGGCGTACAGTTGTGTCCCGGGCACCCACGGTTCGATTCCCAGCTACGGCGCATTTGCAGGAATTTTTCCTCCAAATGGGAATTACAACTAAGGGACGTTGGGCTTCTGTGTTGCCCGCCGCGAGTGCTTCCCGATTTATCCGTGGTGGTTGGTGGGAAATTTCCATGGGGCCGGGCCGGCCATCCCTAGGGATAGTCAATCAGAGGCTAACTGGGTTTATTATTTATTTTTATTTTTATTTTTTTGTAGGGGGCGTTAATACGGTGGTTTTTTTTTTAATTGAACAAGGTCTAGATGTGTCACGTGTGATTAAGGTCTAGCGGGAGTGAGTAAAGTCAACATGATTAAAGTTGTACATGAGCTCAAGTGGGGCCAGGGAGAGCTCACTAGCCATTGTGGTTCTGTAAGTCAAACGAGCACGACAGTGTAGTTTTAGAAGTTTGGTTCCTTCCCTCTTTTTCTTTTTTGATAAACAACTTCCAGGGATCACAATTTTCTGCTTTTTCAATTTTCTTCTCCTTTTTATTGAAAAATTTAAAAAAATTGTCTTCGATGGCGTGGATGATTCTTTTCTTATTGTTTTTTTTTTTAAACACACACACCTAACATCTAAACAATTAATTCGGTTGGTTTAATAAAAAATTATCAAATGAAGCACAATGACCCTGCTTGGACTTTGGATTCCATTCGGTTGACACATGTCCCATGTGACCACCTACTGTACTCCAGTGTTTACATTTGTGTGCTTGCTTAGTTGCCCATTTGCTCTTCGCGCCTGAGCGATGATTCCTCATATACATTGAATTCGTTGTCAGACACCCGTGTCCCCGTTAATAAATGATCTCGACTCCCCTTCGCATTTCGGTCGGTGATCGCAATACTCAATTAATTCATCATGTGCCTACTCCCCTCCCCATTTACACCATTTCGGTGATCTTCCACTTGTCCTTTATCTTGTCTCATTAAATGTCCTCCCTTCCGCTTACAATATAATTTTATGGACGTAGCTATTGTACTTCCATATTCATTTCTACAAGTACAAATTAAATTCTTATATATCATTTTTTTTCTCCATAAATTATGGATGAAATTGAATGAAGTAAAATCGTTCAATCACTCTAAGAAGGCTCTAAGGGTTCTCAAGAAGAGATTTAGCCATGTGATTTGCCTCTTTTGAATCCGAATCACTTGTAAAATTAATTAGAATTTGCTCTGGTAACGTTATTAATTTCACATGAAATTATGGGCGATCTAGATTTTTTTTCCAATCTCACGTTTTTTACTCTTCTTGGTGATGATTTGATTAACAAAATGGATTAAAAGTGTAATGTTCTCCTTGTTTCGATGGTTGTGTCGGTTCTCTCACTTTACTGGTTAATGTTTTGGTTGACTTGGATCATTTCAGAGCATGGTGTCGAATATTAACATGTTTGCCCTAACAAATATTCTGATATTTGTTTAAAGTTTGTGCCATGGTCAATCGAAGGTTTCTATTGGCAGTAACTAGTTGTAATTAAATTGTTCAGGATGATCAACGACAGCACGGCCCGTCGGGAGCTGGGCTACTTGTCTTGCGGGACAGGGAACCCCATCGACGACTGCTGGCGTTGCGACCCGGAGTGGCACTTCCACCGCAAGCGCCTCGCTGACTGCGGCATTGGCTTTGGCCGTAACGCCATCGGCGGCCGCAACGGCCGCTTCTACGTGGTGACCGACCCCAGGGACGACGATCCCATCAACCCCCGCCCAGGCACCCTCCGCCACGCCGTCATCCAGGACGAGCCGCTCTGGATCGTCTTCAAGCGCGACATGGTCATCACCCTCTCTCAGGAGCTCATCATGAACAGTTTCAAGACTATCGACGGCCGTGGCGCCAACGTCCACATCGCCAATGGCGCTTGCATCACCATTCAGTTCGTCACCAATATAATCATCCATGGCCTCCACATCCACGACTGCAAGCCCACCGGCAACGCCATGGTCCGCAGCTCCCCTTCCCACTACGGATGGCGCACCATGGCCGACGGTGACGGCGTGTCCATCTTCGGTGCCAGCCACATTTGGGTCGACCACAACTCCCTCTCCAACTGCGCCGACGGCCTCATTGACGCCATCATGGGATCCACCGCCATCACCATCTCCAACAACTATTTAACCCACCATAACGAGGTACAGAACGACCTTTTCTTTTCTGACGCTACAAGTGTCTATTTCATCTTAATTACACAAATCTGGTTGGTGCAGGTGATGCTATTGGGCCACAGCGATTCGTATGTCAGGGACAAGGCCATGCAGGTAACCATTGCCTTCAATCACTTCGGAGAAGGTCTTATCCAAAGAATGCCCAGGTAATTTATTGAATCTCTTTATCTAGGTAGCTCTCATCTGATTAATTTTCAAGCTTGCCTAATTTCCAAAAAAAATGGGCTTCAAAAAACAGATGCAGGCATGGCTATTTTCACGTAGTGAACAATGACTACACTCACTGGGAGATGTATGCCATCGGTGGAAGTGCCGATCCCACCATCAACAGCCAAGGCAACAGATACCTTGCTCCGGCAAACCCATTCGCCAAGGAGGTAACATTAAATCACATATGCACAACTGATGATTGATTTCATTATCTCTATTTTGTTGATCATTTGCTTTCCAACAACAATAGGTGACTAAGAGAGTGGAAACCGGTACAGATGTGTGGAAGAATTGGAACTGGAGATCAGAGGGCGACCTCCTATTAAATGGCGCCTACTTCACAGCTTCCGGTGCAGGTGCCTCGGCTAGTTATGCCAAGGCCTCCAGTCTGGGGGCCAAGTCTTCCTCCATGGTCGGCTCCATCACCTCCGGTGCAGGTGCTCTGCGCTGCCTTCGGCGTTTCCACTGCTGAATATTTGATTCATTCAGCATTTCATAACCACCTCACACACTCCAACTACCCTTCTTCCACAACTGAAAAGTTTATAAGAAAAACAAAAAAAAAAAAGGGAAAAAATAGTAATTAAGTCCATTTGCATTCGACTGTGTCGCATAGTTTTCTCTTGTCTCACAGTCATTCCACACCGGTCTCTTTTACCCTAATCTCGACCTCCCCTGTTTCCAGCGTAAGCCAACGCTTGTGGAGCGGGTGGAAGCGTTGCTGATTATAATTCCTTTACTCCTTTCTTTCCGTTGATTCTTCGTCTGGCTTTAGTTGTGAGTCTCTAGCACTGGAAGCTTGTTCCATTTCTTGAAGATTTGAATGTTGGGGTTTTTGTTCTCTAGTTTCCAGGTTGTGTGACATTAAAGTTTACGTTGTTCTCTTAGGTTGCTTGTAAAAGACATGCAATGTCACAGCCACTGAATGAAAAATTATCAATGATAATATTTAGTTATATTTTTCTTGGTACTCTGTTTTTTCCGTCCCTTCTCTTTCATCAGTGTTAACTACACAGATAAAGGAGATCCTAAATTCCAAGTAGAAGGGCCAAAGTAATCAAGATAGTTCAAAATAATTGAGGCTGATGAATTGTTTGTTGTGTTGAATTATACAAACAGGCTGATCAGGGCAGCTAAGTCGGGGCCAAACGACTCAAGTGAGTGAGTCGAGCAACTAGAGAGGTGGATAGTCCTGAGCTAAGAGCATAGTGAGTGACCAAACTAGGTCAGCCAACTGACTGGAATAAAGAATAAAGCGAATCCAACATAGAAATAGATTAACTCAAACCTACTTGTAAACTCTCTGTGATCCCTGCCAAAGCATTTGGTCTTGAATGCTGTTCTTCCATCTTTGAACTTTGAAGGTTGTTTCTGGATGCTACGATTGGAAATTTTTATATAAGAAGATGGATCTAGCTTCGAACCAACAATTGGGCTCGGTTACATCTCAACGATAAGTCGGTGACTCAAACAGGTGGAGCTCGGTATAACGACATGGATCTTGTCACGTTTATACTCTCGAGACACCATTTTGATTGTCGAGGCACCCCTTCGGATAATAGACACATCCTTCTTGGTATTATCGTTACCGACCTAATTTCGTCGGTAGTCGAGTTATCCCTTTGAATATCAATACACCCCTTTTATGTAAGCTTATTTTTAATGATAAGAGTATTAAGCTCGAGGTGAATGTTAGGTCTTTTTTTCTTAAAACAATATTGCTCCACCTAAGTGCTTGCGATTTATTAGCAATTGTCTTCCGAAATACAACGACTTACATCTTGAAATAGAAGCACTCTAAATTTTGAGCAACCTTGAAACTATTAAAAGAGAATAGAGAAGAGAACCCAAGAGGAGAATTTACAATTTGAATTTTAAGTGTTTTAAATCAAAGAAATGTAATTCCCTTTATAGGGATGAAGGCTACGCCCAAAAGGTGGAAGATTTCTTCTAACAGCCGAAAAGATATGGATATGATTTTTCATTTAAACTTTATCAATGATTATTAATAATTCAATTGATTAATCTAATTAATTATTTATTTAATCTATTATAAATATTAATTAATCAATCAATTAATATAACAATCACAATTAATCTTTTAATCAATGGATTAATTATAATTTTACACCTATCAATGATTCCGCATACTCAAGTTAATATTCATGTAATCTCATCCATGAACCCAACTCGTGTGCGAGTTAAACTTCTGTTCGATTATATTAGACAACTCTTTATTAGACATTAATTTCTCAGTTACTGAAAAAATTAATCTATGATAGTCTCATAAAATAGTCATCTTATCCCTATTTAATTTATTAGTTAACCATATCAAATTTCTAATAAGTTTGACATTTTAAGTTAGAGGAGAAGATTCTATTTGCACTCATACTGTGATGAACCCGTTCACCTTAGACATGGAACAAATTGGGAAACGTGACTCCTTAAAGCTACAAATCGAACAACTATAGGAGTCCATATCTAAACAGAGACATTGGCAATTATTTGAAGGATGAAAAGTCTGTTTGTGTGCAGAACCAACTGGAGGAGCTGAGAAAGTTTCAGAAAGAATTTAATGATGAATTAGCTTATACTCTTAAGGATAGTCATGTAAAACCTGATTGTTACAGATTCAATAAGATAAGAGGTGATATGTCTAATCTCATATAAGTTTTTTTATCGATCACCAAAGTAAATTTGAAAGCGTAGATGAGTCATGAAAGACAGTCCAACGTCACAAGTCTTCGAACTTCCCAAGTGTGATCGGGTGAACCCTTGTAGTCTAAGGAATTCGTCTCATCTCTTACCACCGCACCAAAGCCCCGAGGACACTTGATTGTTACGGATTCTAGCTTCAGCATGAATTTGTTAGATTGCATACACGAGTATTTATCACATTCAACTACTGCTTTCGTTAGGAGAATTTTTCTTGTGCTTAGATTGCTAAAACACATCCATAACTTAATTTAATTTTTCCCAGAGTTGGATGCATGCCTCAAAAATAATGTGTTTAGTTCATACAAAAGTAGCTGAGTCAGCCCACTTAATATATTTGCTGAAGGATGTGATGCTTATGTGTTCTAATGCAATGTTCAAGCGACAACACACGCATAAGCTGATGCATTAATTATTTTTTTTAAAAAAAAAACTTTTTCAATAATCATCGTAAATAATTGAGTGAATTCTGACAAAACCTCAATAATGGAGAGAAAAAATGTTTTCCTAATTTTGTCAGGCAATCTCAATTATTATATTGTGTTTGATTGGCCACGGCGAAGCCAGCGTGGCCTATACGTTGGCATCATATAGATCTGCCTACGCATGGCGTGTTCTGAAAAATATTTTTGGTCTAAATTCTGTATATTTAACTTACCCATCATGTGTTTATTGTCATGATTGGAAAAAATCAAAATAAAATGATAAATTTTAGAATGATTAAAATTAAGAGTTGTAGCTCGCACTCAAGAGGATTAATATTTAACTCAATTATTTGATACGTGAGGCAAACAATCATGAATATTTAATTTAACTTTCTTATTCCCATTTTCCTCAAATGAATAAATGAATCGTAATAATAGAGCAATTATGCCACCAATTATTTAATATATTAATAGCGTGGAAAGAATAAAAATGATTGAGGACTAAATGTCAAAGAGCAATAATTCTTAATGCTCATCGATCTCAATCTCGATCATCTACACAAAGATTCAGGAGGATCAAAGGGGTTTGAAACGCCTTACCCTTTCGAAGAAGTTAGAGAGAATGCATTGCTAAACTTCCATATATTTTCACTTATAAGACTCCCATAAATAAATAGTATATCATAATTCAAAACAATTTCTACAGCATCATCTGCGCACCAATATATGATAAGTATTTAGTAGACTCCTAAACATTCACGATTCAAATCCTAATTACGACGCACTAGATGACATCGATTGTTAGATATCGACTCACTTGTGCCCGACCACATTTACCTTAAAGTTGGTCAGGGTGCCCGACTCACTTCCCAGCTCCTGGATCACTTCAGGATATTTCAATTTTACTCAATAATGTCAAGCTAAAAAATTCATGTATAAAAATTATATATAACATTTTATTTAGGTCTTTATTTTTTCCTATATATTGCTTGAACCTAGGTCTTTTGGATGAAAATAAAATATCTTAACCATATAATCTATATTATATTAATATTTAGGATAGTTAATTAATTATTAATAACTAATCAAATTAGGAAAATTTTATTAGTTAATTTATAAATTTTTAGTTTTAAAATATAATAATAATCTTGAACCGTAGTGAACCGTGCATGAACTATGAATCGAAGGCCCTGAATCATGAACCGGCAATTTTGTACCGTGAATCGATGATTTCAAACTATGAATCGTAAGTTCGTAACCATCTTGGACGGTTAAAGTTAAAAATCGACCCCTAGGAACCGTTAAACTGACAGTTCTAAACTATCGAACCGCTGATTTTGAATCAGATCTAGTTGTGGCTACCGTTGCCGCTGGAACACAAAAATCAATGATCAACCCCAGATCATTTTAAATTTCGACTACGCCAAACCCGTGTATATATATAATCAATCAACCTTCCTATTAATGCACATCATATTTAGTATCGGCCCCTTTCTTCCTTCCCTTCTCTGTTTCCCTTCCTTTCCTACTGTGCAATTCACCCCATACAACAGCAGCATTCAATATTCAACCACACTCAATCGATCCACCACCGCCATGGACTACTCCTCATATCCTCCTCCCCTCCACCGCCCCTCTCCCTCCTCCAAGAAGAAGCTCCTCGGGTGTCTCTCCATCGCCGGAGCCTCCGCCGTGCTCCTCCTCTGCCTCCTCTCCTCCAGAAACACCAATGTCGTCGAGCCGGGGAAAGCTCCAAACCTCCCGGTCTCCCGTGGCCCCACCGCCGGTGTCTCGGAGAAGTCCACCGGCTCGAGGTACTTCTCCGAGTCGTCGTATCCCTGGACCAACAGCATGCTCCTCTGGCAACGCAGATCCTTCCATTTCCAACCAGAGAAGAATTGGATGAATGGTCTCCCTCTCCCTCTCTGTTTCTTTTCTTCCTTTCTTTCTTTCCTTCCTCTGTTTTCTTTTCTTCTCTGACGGTTAATCGTTGTGCATGGTGGCAAAATCGATATGAAACGCTGGATTCAGATCCTAACGGTGAGTGTAGTGTTTGAAAATGCTAGATTCGTTGGGTTTAAATAGTAATTCCTCGATCGTGAGTTTGAAATTGAAGTAGAATGTTACAGCGCCTGTTTACTACGAGGGATGGTATCACCTGTTCTACCAGTACAACCCTGACTCCGCCGTGTGGGGGAACATAACGTGGGGGCACGCTGTCTCCGACGACCTCGTCCACTGGCTCTACTTGCCCATCACCATGGTTCCCGATCGCTGGTACGACGCCAATGGCGTGTGGACTGGGTCCGCCACGCTCCTCCCCGACGGCCGTCTCGCCGTGCTCTACACCGGCTCGACCACCGAGTCGGTCCAAGTCCAGAACCTCGCTTTCCCTGCGGACCCGACCGACCCACTCTTGCTGTCGTGGGTCAAGCACGGGGAGAACCCGGTTCTCGTCCCGCCGCCGGAGGTCCAGGCGAAGGATTTCCGGGACCCCACCACTGCCTGGTGGGTCGGCGACGCGTGGCACGTCGCCATTGGATCCAAGAATGACACGCGACGGCACGCGGGGATCGTGCTGGTCTACCGGACGGTTGACTTCTTGAAGTACGAGCGGCTCCGCGGCACGCTGCACGAGGTGGAGGGAACGGGGATGTGGGAGTGCGTGGACTTCTATCCGGTGGCAACTGAATCGGCGTCGGGGCTGGACACGTCGGCGCCGGCAGGTCCCGATGTGAAGCACGTGCTCAAGGCCAGCCTGGACGACGACAAGCACGACTACTACGCGATCGGGACGTACGACGCGTCGCGAAACTCGTGGGAGCCAGACGAGCCGGCGGCCGACGTCGGTATCGGGCTGCGGTACGACTACGGCAAGTTCTACGCGTCGAAGACATTCTTCGACCCGGCGAAGCGGCGGCGAGTCCTGTGGGGTTGGGTCGGTGAGACCGACAGCGAGCGGGCCGACGTGGCCAAGGGCTGGGCGTCCCTCCAGGTACCAAATTTTGTCCCCCTTCCGGTCGATTTTGTGGCCGATTTCTCAATTTGCTTGAATCCGCGCGCATGCAGGCCATTCCAAGAACCGTCGTGTTCGACCAGAAGACCGGCAGCAACCTCCTCCAGTGGCCGGTGGAGGAGGTGGAGAGGCTGAGGATCGCCGGAAAAGAGTTCACCAACGTCACCCTCGCGGCCGGCTCAGTCGTGCCCTTGGGCGCGGGAGCAGCCACTTTGGACATCGTCGCGGAGTTCACGGTGAACAAATCTGCACTGGCGAACACAGTCGGGGCCGACGTCGGATACAACTGCAGCACGAGCGGTGGAGCCGCCGGCCGGGGCGCGCTCGGTCCGTTCGGCTTGCTCGTGCTCGCCGACCGGGGCCGTCTGGAGCAGACCGCGGTGTATTTCTACGTTGGGAGCAGAACCGGTGGCGGATCGCCACCCATTTCTGCCAAGATACACTCAGGCATGAATTATAATTAAACTGTTAAAGTTTTTTTTTATTTTATTTTTGGCTTAATTAGGTCATTTAAATCAAATTACCTTCAATTAGGTCGTCGGTGGCCAGTGATCTGATGAAGAGAGTGTACGGTAGCTTAGTTCCGGTGCTTGATGGTGAAACCTTATCGCTAAGGATAATGGTGAGCGATCTTACTAAACTAAGTACATTGGAAATTATCTTTAATTATCGAAAATGTACGTTTTAAGTAATTAATCAAGAGGATGGATGATAAATTTGGACGAGTGAAGGTGGATCACTCGATCGTGGAGAGCTTTGCACAAGGAGGGCGGAGGTGCATCACGTCGAGGGTGTACCCGACGAGGGCCACCTACGGGCAGACGCAGATCTTCCTCTTCAACAATGCCACCGCCGGCGAAGTCACCTGCAAGTCAGTCAAGTTCTGGCAGATGGGCTCGGCCTCCATCAGGCCGTTCAACAATGACGGAGATCACTCGACGGCCACGAAGCTCCGCTCCATCTTCACCTAGAAAGATTGTGAGCAAAAGATAATTATATAACTTAGTCAAGGAAGGTGTATTTATTCATTCTTAAATTTCTATTGAGGTTGTGTAAAATGTAATTAATGGTATTGTGAAGATATTTTGAGATTCTTAATTAACTACCAGTATGTCATTTCAAATTTTCTACCATGAACTTTATATGCCTAATTTAAATGCATTTTCGAGAACTGAACTTCAGGGGGATAAAAACAATTTAAATAGCAACTCCAAGAAGCAACATTACAAATCTTCATGTTGGTGCAAAAAAGAAAAATCTGATGCTAAATCAATCATTAGGAGAACAGAGATTAACTATGAACTGATTCAAGGAAAAAGACGATATCTTTGTCCCAAAGCTCTGTTTACACAATTTAGCACAACAAAGATGAATATTCTTACCTAGACCCGTCCTTTATAATTAAAAATTTCCTAGTTAAGATATTCTTATTTGAAATGGCTAAGCCAAACCCCCTCACCCACCATACGATAAAAACTTATAAATGATATTCATACTAAACTCGATTGTATGCGGTTCCAATAAATTCATAGATGAGAGGAAAATTATCATTATATATTAAATGTTATTCATACTAAACTTGGCCAAAATTGATTCTAGGTGGTACCAATAAATTCAAAGATTAGAAAAACTAACACAGATGCAAGAAAATGACCAATTTTCAATTTATTAATCTCATTCACTAAAGGTGAATCAAAAGTGTGATGATAACATTTTAGATTACAATTAACCTGTGTAAGAGTGTTTTGGTTAATTATGACAATTTCAACATAATATACCCTTTAAGGAATGATATGCTCCCCGACTCTCGCTGCGTAACTGTGTGCAATTTTCACAATTACATATCTCATATACTGTGCAAGTTGTCAGAAATTAAAGATATTGCTTAAGCAATGCAATTTAAAGAATTTAAAATATAATCCAATAATTCTTCTCAAAGTAATTTTTTCTAGCAACATTGCAAATGGACAACGTTGCAGCAACTACGATTCCGTAGCTGCTACCATTCCATAGTTGCTACAACGTGTAAGTCTAAGAATGTTGTAACAGCTACAAAATCGTAGTTGTTACAACATGGTTAGACGAGAACGTTGTAGCAGAAATCGTAGCTGCTACAACGTGACTACCACTTTATAGCGGTGACTTTTATTTGAACAATAACCACTTTATGTGAAATCCATTTTGTTTTAGAAG
>JBBPFP011140333.1:0-11639 GCA_037974795.1 Kaempferia galanga | reverse complement strand
AATAAAGTCTTATCCCACTAGGTGGGGTCAACTATATGGATCATTCTACTTCATTTGACTCTATCCCCTACTATATCATTATCTATATTTAAATAAATAGATCATATCAGGCCAATATTTAACCCTTTCAAAATTCTATTCTAAACTATTTATTCAGGCCAAATTTTAAGAAAAATGAATAGGTCATATCATTGAGTTACAAAGCAAAGTAAACAGAGTTGACAACAAACAAAGTCAAGGCAATACTGTCTTTCATTTGCAACACAATCAGTTTGACATCTTTGTGGTTTAAGGCTTTTAAAGAGAATGGAGAGAGTTTGACAAACATTACAGTTTAGATCCCATATTTTATGGTATTCAGATTTTTGCATTTTAAATTATTTTGTAAATTTTCAGATTACGAATTAAGTTGAACTGAACCACGATTTTAAGTTTTACAGGTCAAATTGAAGTTGGTTAAGGCTTAGGTGGAAGTTGATTTAGGTTTTGGTGGAGTCTATCAACTAACTTGGTGATTAAAGTCATGTTGACTCAAACCAGGGTCTCATTTTAACCAATTTTAAGATGAACCAAGTCTATATTTGAGGCTGTCTAGTTCAGCTATGTTTGGTTGGGTTAGTGAAATTTTGGAAATTAAGATTATCTATACCTACTCCCTCGCTCTCCACATATTATTTCCCTCTTATATTGAACCTTCTCTCTTCCTCTTCGTGTGTCGCTGCCACCCAGCCACTCCTTCACTTTCCCAACCCAAGCTGTCACCATTGACATCACCGCGAGTGCACATTGCCAACCGGAACCAAGCCATAGTTGCCAGCAAATTTCTTTCTATCGCTCATCTTTCTCCATCTATCTATCTCTTGCTCTACCACCATTTAGGACCGGGGGCAAAAGCTAACACTGTCAGTGATCTCTTCCACCCCTCGCATAGGAATGAACAATGTTGGTGTTTGCATTCTAGCATTGTACCCGACATCACATGTTCCAGCGCCATTGTTTCACACATGTGCAAACCCTGAAGCCACCACCCAATGTCGTGTGCACTCAAACATTGATGGTTGGCCCTAGCTTGCATGGACAACTACAGCCCCTAGGCTTTTGGGCAAAGTCGTTGACACTACCTGCCTTGCATCTAAAGCATTGTCACAACCAAGCCTTACCTCGCGTAGCCCTAATTGTGGCTTTGTTGCATCTAGTACCATTGCTTTCCTCCTCTATTTACACTCGAGTCACATTCCTTCTCCTTCGTTCACATTGTTTTCCTCCTTGTCATTGTCTTTGCAGACTACTCACTCTGCCTCAATTATGTGGGATCTAACTTTCGATGCTTGTTTACTCAACTACCAATATCATCATTAAATGATTTATCACCGAATAGGACCACTCCCACACCACTTTCTCTCTATTTGCCGCTGTAAACGTAGCAATAATGTCAAAGGTTGTTGCATGTGATAGTCGTCAAGCGTGCAACACGTGAAATGACAAGACAAATTTTGTCTCTTTCCCTCTCGAACCCCTTATTCACGTGGTTGTTGTAAACCAAGCGGTGTCAAAAATTGTCCAAAATCGGTTGATCAAGTTGTTTTGTTGGAGCATGCTAAATTTCCCATTGTGGTGAGATTACTGTACATAGATACCTCTCTCAGTAGGCTTTGGCAAAACAACAACCAACTGGCGTTAAACAGTTTCTGACAACACTTGGTTTACAACAACCACGACAGTGAAGGGTTTGTGAGGGAGAGAGAAATAGCGTCTTGTGATCTTGTGTGTCACACACTCACAGGACAACGAAGACTGTCGCGTGCAGCAGCAGCCTTTGACATTGTTGCTAGGTCTACAACAATAAATAAAGAGAAGGCAGTGTGGGAATGATCCTATTCAGTCATACATCATTTGACGATGATGTTATCGGTCAAGTAGAGGAGCATCAGAAGTTAGATTCCACTAGATTGAGGCAGAGAGTAATCCATAGAGGCGATAACAAGGTGGAAAATAATGCACATTTGAACAAAGGAGAAGGAAAGCAATGCGAGTGCAGATATAGAAGGAAAAAGACAAGTTGGTAACAGTGGACAAGATATAATCAGGGAGGGATGAAACAGGGGAAAATGGGGTTTTAATAATAATAAAAAAAATCATCAAATTATCTAGTTTTATAAATTGGTTCTTAATTTAAAAGAACATTTTAAATAATATAACAAAATCGGTCATTCTTTGCAATAGACAATTCCATCTTGAATCATCAATCTAAAAATTAAGATGGAATCATATAAGGAATTAACTGTTTCCATTGTATTCATCCTACCAAATACACCGTATTGATACCAAATGTTAGATAGCTTAAACATAACTCAGGCATACAGAAAATCCTTATAAGTTGATTTTCTAAGAAAAAATTCTGTAAATCTAATAGTACTCACCGAATGTAAAAATTCATTATGGAAGATGTCAAGTATGATTTAGGCTCTAGACACGCTATATCTGTGTGAGAAAGCTCTACAGATTCAGGATCATCCCTGTTTCAAGTAAACACTTTAGATGTGAGGCATTGGAGATGATATTAAGGCACGTAGTTTGTATGTTCAACTAATTGAAAAGACTGACCTTGAAGGGTAATAAACACTCACCACAGTCCTAGAAAAAATGAAAATGCTCATTAGCAAGGCAGTTTGACAAAGTAGCAGCTAACCAATACAGAGGAAAATAGTTGAATTGTATCACCAATTATCAGAGTTATCTTCTGTTGGCTGTGCAGGATGAGTTTCTTCTTCATCCAAAAGAACAACTTCGCTAACCTGCTTCCATTATGAGAAACGAAGAACTTGAGGTATATAATTATATTTGAAATTTCAATAACTGAAAAAAATAAGAGGGAATTTCCAATGAACATTTCTTTAGTCCCAGTGTAGTATATCTTGTAACAACAAATAAGTCACATAGAAAAGGCTATGAACTTCAGCCAATCAACATTTGTCATGTATAATACTATCTTTAGGCTATATATTGTCTTATTTGTATCTAACTATCGGTTAAGTGTTGGTTTTAGGTAATTAATCCCACATTTCTCTTCCAACAGCTCATGCAATTCTCCTTTTTCCTCTGGCATTCTAGCCCTCTTCTTATTTTGTCTGATATATCAACAGTTCCTTTGCTTCATCCAAAGTTTTTTCACTCAACAACTTAACCTGAACTAGTCAGTTTTAGGGGGGAAAACACTTCCAAGTTGGTCTCTTTTATTACGATAACAAAATAGATTTGTCAAACACACAGCAAGAACAACCACGCATAAACTAGGAATGTGAAGCTTTCGTCAAGAAGATACACAAAGCTTGAACTTGAAGAAACTATGATTTGCATAAAGAACGGGATACATATAAACAAGCATACCAACCTTTTGTAATCTCATTGCCACTGAATTCCTACCCTTAATGCTTGGAGCACTCATCCTCCTTCTAGAATGAATTACACAAAATTAAAATATTAAAAAAAGTCGTGAAAAATCACTAGATTCACTAGTCAATGGTTTATGAAGTAAAACATTAAGCATGTCAGTTAGTAGACTTTATGCCACATAAAGCTTGAAGGAATGGAATAAAACTAGATTGTAATGTCACCTTTCATCATTCAAGCTTTTTAGAAAATATGAAACAAGAATAGAACAGAAGATACCAGCATATCGAAGTAATTGTAAGAGACTAGATTAGATTGGAAAGCAACTTATTAGATGCTAGTAGACTGATCAATTTATAGATTCACTAAAGAACCATAAGGCAGTTCTTAGATAATGAAGAATAACTGAAGCTACCACCTATGTGTAAGCATGGAGCTTAACACATCAGAAACCATGAGGGTGATGCATCAGGATTGATATTTCTGGTCCAATCGATAAGAAAACAAATTTGCGATAATTTTTAGTATATATTTGTCAAAATAATAAATAAATAAATAAATAAATAATTGGGATAACCACGGCTTCATGATGATGATGAGTTGTTAAAATATATAGCAAAGGGTGGATCAAATATGGTCCAGCATGTGAGCCGATCCATACGCATTCCATTTTATTTTTCTAATTTTTAACAAACCTATTATGCTATACAACTTTAATACAAGTACATATAAAATTTATAAATAAATTTCCATATGCAAATCATTTCAATTTACATTTTCATTAAATCTAATTTAATTAACTCTAATTAATATAATCTATTCTCTATATTTGTGACATGCATCTCCTAAAATCGATCAACAAATGCACATGCTTTCTATTTATGCATCAATACCTTCATACTTTTATGTTTTCAATAATATATATATATATATATATATATATATATTAGCATTTCCACCCAAATTGATTCACAAAAAACTTGTCTCATATTAAACCAATAAATGGGTTGTTGAATGATTAAACTAATTTAATATTATAAAATTATGATATTCTTTGTTTTTATCTAAGTACCATGAAAGAATCTGAATTTATTAAATTTAGTGAAAAAAGTAATATATATTCATAATTAAAACATAAATGCATTTGTCATAAAAACTAAATGATATCTTATATACTAAAAATTAAATAAGTATTACTTTAGATTTCCATCATTGTATATTATATTATAGCAACAATAAAATAAGATAAAATTATTTAAATACAAATGATGATATAGTAGGGGATAGAGTATAATGGCGTAGAAGAATCTATATTAGTGACCTCTTATAGTAGGATAAGGCTTGGTTGTTGTTATATATTTCCATTATTACTAGACAAAAAATTCATTAGAAACAATTAACAACATAAAAAAGTAAAGTCAATTGTTTCAAGCGATATGTGGTATGCAAAGGCATACGCAATCAAAAAATATTTCTTGCAGCATAAATGATTAAGTTAACACTTACAAATTGCAAACTATCAAATAGAGCAGCTGAAGAATTTAAGTCAATTTGGTTTAGCATATGTGGTTGCTATGGGCACCCCTTCAAAATCCACTATGTGGTCACTTATGCAGCTCAAGGTTGAGACAAGAATTTTAAAACCATAGCCAAGGGAATGTCTAATATGTTGCTTGATTAGTCACAAGATAGCAATAGCACAACCACTCTATCACAGAGTGAAATGTGGATGTACATATCATTAGTTCAAAAAACAATATTCAAATGTGAGAAAAAAATAAGAATCAGACTAACTTTGTGTGTCATATTTTTGTCTCAAGGTTTAAAATTGAGTCAACATGGAGTTCCAATCTCCAACTAGAATGATATAATTTCAATATTACACATATTGTGTCATGCCAATATGATTTTGATACTTTTTTAAAAAAAAATATGTGAATATTAATTATTAAAAAAATTATTACATGCTCACTATTGACTTTATATTTCTATGTCCAAAGGACAACCAATGACCCATCTCAATGACAATTAGTAAAGATAGAGAAAAATAGTAACTAATAATTACGACAAGGGAGTCTAAAGATAGACTTCATGAAGGTATAACCAAGGAAAAACTTGATGAATATATTTTCAGGACAGAAATTTTAAATATCAAAATTCATTAAAAAAAGTAATAATTCAAACTCAAAGAAAAAGCCGCAAGATACCGTTTGTAATTGAAATAATTCTCTTTCAGATGACTGGAAGAACACGGATCCTCATGGTCAGCACTCAAGGAGCTCAACTTAACAAATCTGCCAACATGTTTGAAAGGTGTTTGTTTGGAAGAATGTTTAGCTTTCTGTGAAGTGATTATAAAGTGATGCCCTCTCCCACTCTTCTGTAGCGCCATTTTCCTAGAACCAATGTCCTTGCATTGATTGATAACTTTCAAGTCCTCATCAAATGCAGCATCTGCCTGATAGAATATTGAAATGCTTATGCCAGCAATGTTATAAAATAATAGTATTGAAAAGGTCGGACATTTACCTTCCCTTCTAACTTCTCTAGAAACTTAGCAGCAAACGATGATTGTATAGGATTTTCATTGTGATCTTTAACTGTACTAGAAGCAAAGAATGATTAGCAACCTTTATATGCAAAACAACTAACAATTATTTTCCTTTGCTCAACAAATTCTAGATAATATCAAACATATTTTTCAATTGAAGTGCTGGACTTTAAGATGTTCTGGAATAGTGATCCACACAATTGGTTATTTCCTTCCTTTCTGGAAACAAGTTTCTTTTACTTTGGTAAGTATTCTAAAATCACATCTTCTTTCTTTTTACGAAACTATAAACCTTAAAGAACAGCAGGCAATCAAATTGAGGAATATATATTTTTCATCTCTTAATAGACAAGCTATTGATATTCCTTTGGAAAATTAGTTCCATATATGCACTTAATTGGCAGGAAAATCAATATTAAGAGCCACAAATTTAACTACAATAGAATTTTACTGTTCCCCTATATCTAGCTATGGACCTTGGTTTGTAAGTGTTCTTAAACTCTTCCCTAACTACTACAGAAATACTAACAATTAGGACCCTTCTATTTCATTGACCATCTTTTATTGATAGTATGTGTTCTTAAACCCTTCCACTATATGTTATTCCTTAGGTTATCATTTAGGAACTTCTATTTTATTGGTATGATCATTATGAATATATTTATTAGCTTGAGTCTCTGAGGACCATGGGTTCTAGGTATCCCAAAATTAGATTGAATATTCTAAGTGTGAAAAAAAAATTATTTGGAAAATAAAATAAACTTCCAACTCTTTTCCATTATCCTCAGAACACACCATCAAATATGGGGAAATGAATTTAGGTCAAATGTAGAGTTTAGACCATTTTCTTGATGAAAACCCTACTGCTTAAACATCACATTTTTTCTGTTCGTTAGTCTGTTTATTAGGTATTAGCCTTAAACTTAATAGATATATACAATATCTTTTATCTTATGCACCAAAGGCTTAGCATGAAGGTTAGTGGAAGTCTTTCTAAATACATGCTCAAAGAAATCTATTCATATAATAGAGATTCAGTCGATTAGACTTCCATGGTGTTATCAATAGTAGCCATTAGTAGGTTCGGTCAACTCAGATTATCTTTAGGATAAAATTAGTACCATCTTTTTATCTCTCGTTAACGGTCAGGATTAAACATCAATATGATCATTGTGATAAAGATACTTTAATGGTCATTAGCAACTATTTGTATTAAAATAACAATAGAAAAAGATAATTGCTATCAATTATAGGCCAAAATAAGTAATCCAAGTACATCGTTAAATCTCCTCTTTGGGCAAAGATCCATGCTATAGTGTCCTTTTCCAATTCACCATAACGATGATAATTTTGGCAATTGCAAGGACCTAGACGTGTCACCATGATCCCCTTTAAGCCAGGGCCCGGGATTAGGACATACTAAAAGTGTCTTAGCCATGAAAGTAACTATGAGCGTATAACTTTAGGCAACTTATCCCGTTTATGCAAATAAAGTTATAAATACAACGTTAAAAAATTTCATGTACAGATCTAAAATTATAATAGAGATGGCAATCCGATGCATGAAGTTCCACCCAAAAACAGTTGAACCACATTGGATCAATTGTACGCAGTCTTGCCCTGCATTATAAGAGGTTATTTTAGCGACTTGAATCTATGACCACAAGGTCACACGGCAGTAATTTTACCGTTGCGCCAAGACTTCCCTTCATCTAAAATTATAATAAACAATTTATATTTCTAAATCAATGTTTGATTATTGTTCTCGGAAAAGGAACTTGTCATTAGCAATATTATGGGCACTAAAAAATACTAACAATTGTAAACTTAAATTTTGGGCAAAAGAACCCAAGTGCATTCTTATAGTCCCTTTTGGGCATAATGCAATAAGTGTCTACACATGAGACTTACTCTAATACCACATTGGGTTTTATAACAAATTGGGTTTTGATATCACATGTAAGGGAGAAAAAATACAGCCCAAGATTTCCACAATCTAGAACAGGATGATTAAGAATTATAAACAATAAAATATAGCTTTATTCTTTGTGTCTTGGTTTGTCTGAGATTTTCTCCATAACCCCACGCCAAATAGCCTGAATCCCACGAGTGAATAGAAAGTTAGATTTACATTATATCTCATCCGAATCACCCCATCTATCCCCTAAAAAGAAATTTGGTTTCAAACTGTGATTCGAAAAGGAGGAATACATCATGCTAATGTGCCTTTGATGATTCACATATCGAGGTCAGGTGCTAATGAGCACATTGAACTATCCATGTGGTTGAGAGCCTTCGCAAAAGAGGCACAAGGATTTAATTATCAAATGGACGCTCTATCACTAAGCTAATAGCTATGGACCTCCAACTAGGAGGCCTGCTATGCCAAAATATAGAAAACCCCTCCCTCTTGATCTTCCTCTTCCTACTCTCTCCTCAAGATGGGATGTGGGTCGAGCACAATGAGAAGAGAGGGAAGAGGGAACTTAACCTCTTTATACGAAATAACCCTAAATAACCCCCATAAAGGATTATTAAGTTTTGATGCTGAAAGTCATTCACACATTGATATGACATGGTATCTTAGCCAACTTGAGAAATCCATATGGATTAAGAGTGTGCTCAACTTCATCTAGCCCCATTTTTTTGATAGAAAACAAAATCATTTTTTCATTAACGTTAGCCCATGTATAGAAAACTTCTAACATGACAGGCATCAAACATATGGGTGATAATGTAGTAAACAATGAGGGCATTGTTTCTGCGTATGCAGGAGGATTACGAACTGTACCTGGGGATTCTGTGTTTTTTGACTGAGTGATTGTACTGCATCCTCCAGCATCCTGGAACATAACAAACCAGTAAACTGACAATAATTAGACTTCATCACCTACCATAGTGGCAATTAGTACAATAATTAAACTCAGAGCGATATACAAAAGAAGATTAAATCTTGAGTGATTTTATCCCATGCATACCAATTTACATTGTCTTTCTTGTTGTTTGAACACTAGAATAAAGAAAACATGTTCCATAATGGTGATATTTTCTCACTTTAATCATTTTGATTCCAAATGCAAATTCAAATTTACCTCCTGCCATTACTACATATTCCCATTTATCTCTTCCCGTTTCCTCGTTATTGACCGTCTTATCACCTCCCTATCTCCATTTAGGTTTTGCGATTTAAAGTTCCTTCTATAGAACTACATCCTGAGCAAACCCCCTTTTCTAGGGACTCCGTCGGCCGCCTCGCATTGGTAGGATCTCATTGTACCCTACTTCCCCTTCTCATTAATAGTCACGACAAAATCCTGCTAAATCATTTGCTCCCTCTGTCTACGCGAACATCGATCGAGTGGCTGTCAACCTACCTCGGGATCACGAACACGATTCCTTCGATCGCGTTCCGCCTCCATCTGGCACAGCGATGCCTTCAACTTGGCGCCACCGTCACTCAGCCGCTGTCCGACCTCCGACTCAAGAAGCTTCTTCATCCGCATGATCGGTCCCAGCAACGTGTGATCAGAGAAACTCGCGACCTCCGGACCTTCCAGCGGTGCCATGGGTACCACTTCGACCTCCAGAGACGGGCCGTTGTCCCGCGTCTCGGGAAGAATCGCCTCCCAATCGATCTTTATAGGCTGCTTCGCCATCTCCGCCCCGGAGGCGGCTGGCCGGTCCACGTATCAGTGCGAGCCGTCGAAGATGTCCTGTGTCCCCTCAAACGCAAGAAGAAAGTTTTCACAGATGACCTGATCAATAATTCTTCCTAAAATAAAAGAACCGGTAATAATTATATTTATTTTCCCTTTTTTTGTTAAATGAAAATGGTAAAATCAAAATCGACGTTTTTATAGTTTTGGAATCGTGGTAACTTTTCGTGTTGGTCAGGGACAAGCGGAGGCATGGGGTGAGCGAATAGCTCTTTTGTTAAATTTTTTAATTTTCTTTAAAAAAACACCTCCACCGACACCAACCTACGTACTCTATGATAAATTTATAAAATTAAGGGTTGAATTAAAAAATTTTCTTTCACCCCTATTCCACTTAGGGTAAGCATAAATTGACTTCATAATTTATTATTCTTCTTATAGCCTAGAGATAAATACAAGTGGCACTAGGAGTGAGTATAATCACTTTTTAATATCGTAATTGTCCTCAAGTACCTTATTCAAACATTACTATTTTTGGTCACCTATATTAAATTCGAAATTGGCCGTATTAGAGGATTGGATAAGGGACAGGAGGCCAGATCCTCTGGTCCACAAATTTATGGACTAGGAGATGGTCCACACTCCATTTGCGGTCGGATTAAGGTCGCAATCCAACCGTAATTATTTGCAATCCATCGACAAGTTCACTTATCTACTTGAGTTATATTTTGGATCCGGACAAGCAGCCAGAGGTCGCCCGGAAATCATCCCCTCTTGGTGACTGCAACCCGCCACCCTTCCACCTCCGACACCCTCTGGATGGCCTTCAATCATCCGCTCAGATCCAAACTATAATTTAGATGGATGGGTAAATCCGTTGATGAATCACAAATAATTATCGCCGAATTGAAGTCTCAATTTGACTACAAATAAAATACAGATCATTCTTTAATTCATAAATTTATGGACCAGAAAAATCTATCTCGAGCCAACGCAGACCCAATGTCTCCGCTCCGCACTCTGAAACAAGCTACATGCATACTTCCTAAACCCTGTGCAGAAAGCATGAAGCAAGGCAATCATAGTTTCCTAAACTTTTTTTCTTAAAAAAATGTTAATACTAACCTCTTTATGCTTTTGATTTAATGGCTAAATCTCAATTATAGATGCATAAATCTGCCGCAACCCTACCAAGCAACGACGACGTGGCATGAGAAGCGATGATTTTAGTTTTAAGCTTGCGTTTGTAAAAGTGTTCTTAACAATTTTTACCTTCTGAAATGTTAATTTTAGTCTAGTTTCGTATAAATAAAAAAAAACTAATAATAATAAAAAGTATTATGTTTTGTTTTGAAGAAAAAGGAAAGGTTTGATGTCCTTATCAATTATGCTTAATTACTAATAGCTCCTATAACTAATAAAATTCTATTTAACCATTAAAATAAATTAGAAAGTAATTATCATAAGCGGTCTAAAAGTTAAATATTTTTTAATTGTGAATCTTATTTATAAGAAACACCTTTATAAATACATCATAATTAAAAATCAAATTATAAATATCTAAAAAATAATTAAATATTTTTACCGTTACACCATAAACTAGAAGCATATAAATTTTTTTAAGCCATCTAGTACGGGATTTGCATGAATTAATATCCTAGTGTGTCCTGGCTAGGTGAAGCCCTTTATTATTGCCTAATTAAAAATGACCTCGTTAATCATTATAAATAATTTTAGCATTGAGATAATATAAGATATTATTTTAATTCTTTTAACAAACTACGATGATGCTAATATTTGAAAATATTAAGAAGCTCAAGAAAATAATATCATCAATAATGCAAGGTAGGAATTAATTCCCATGTGGGAAGTATTTAAATTTATTTTTTATTTTACCCACGTATATTTAAATATTAAATTATCATTAATAATTTATATATATATAGGGAAATGATTCTCGCAGTGAAATTTCACAGCGAGAATTCATCGCGACAGACACATCTGTCGTGGGGGCCACCAATTCACTTTTGGTGAGCCCCACG
>JBBPFP011140114.1:0-11640 GCA_037974795.1 Kaempferia galanga | reverse complement strand
ATCATTGGCAAATACATTCTTATGTGGGTGTGACTTGCCGTTGGACTCTGGGAACCTCCAAAAAAAAAAAAAAAAAAAAAAAGATGGTTAGCTTATAAGTTTTTGATGAATCGCATATTGTGCACAATTCTTATATTTAATTTTAGAAAAATACGGATTAACTCATAAAATATTTTCAGTATCATTAGATAATGCTACTTCTAATACCGCTTGTATAGAAGATCTAAAATTTATTTGTCAAACTTGTTATTTGCAGTTTATTTTTTCATATTTGCTGTGTATGCCATGTTTTAAATTTATGTGTTCAAGATGAATTAAAAATTTTATAAAATCATATTAAATTAATTAGAGCTACAATTTCTTATTTATGGTCGCATCCATCTATAATGAAACAATAGGGTGAGTTTTCTAAAACTAATAGAATGAGACCTAAAAAATTTCCATGTGATGTACCAACACGTTGGAATTCAACATATCAATTTTTATAAGATTCATTTCAATATAAAGAATTATTATGGTCATTTTTTGTACAAAATATTAATATTAATATATATTTATTTTCAGAACAACGGAATATTTGTAGTAATATTTGTAAAATTTTTAAAATATTTAACGATGTAGTCGAATAATTTTCCGGTATTTATTATCTCACTGCTCATTTAATTTTAGAGAATTTTTCTACTATAGTATTAGTTTTAAACGAATATATTAATAATGAATCTTTATCTTTTTGTATATTACCTATGACAATTAAATGAGAAAAATATTTTTATGTCATTCCTAAATTTTATTTAAGTGCATTTTCTTTAGATCTAGAAGTTTATAAGAAATGTTAACTTTGTATTATGATGTTTTAATCCTATTTAAAGATTCTTTTTCTCCCGTTAATATTATATATAATGTTAGAATTTATTTATATTAACTTTGTATTATGATGTTTTAATCCTATTTAAAGATTCTTTTCTTCCCGTTAATATTATATATAATGTTAGAATTTATTTATATGATATTTATAATCAATATTATGTAACATATACAATATAAACTAATATTTCTTAAACACAATAAATCACTAGTAGTAATTTAAAATTTACAAAAGCGCAATTTTTATAACGGAAGGATCCTTACCTTCCACACAAGCACTTGAGAATTATTTTACGACTTCTTTTTATTTTAATGAAGCAGATAGCGAAATTTTCGCTATGGTGTGAAAATTCTTTCATATTTAATACTACACCTAATTTTTCATGGAGATGTAGCGATCCTTGCCAAGACGTTATAGTCAGACCTGTAACGCATTCCTTCCGGAGAATATTTTAGTATTAGCACAATAGTTTGATGGATCTATTCATTGAACATTTGCTTGTAAGTCCATGCTAACCAGCAACCTAATGTGCAACCCTCGTCCTTTTTCAACAGGGCTTGGGACCGGCTTGCAAGTTTGCACGAAGAACTAAATGAAAATATTTATAATGCAAATCCCATCGGGATATGGAAATAATTTGAATACTTAATATTATATGTAAACTGAATAGAGTCTTATATGGACTTAAGTAATCACCACAAACATGGTTTGGTAGATTTACCCATGGTTTAAAATCTTATGGCAAAACGGTTGAAATGCATCATTTCGTTAAATTATCAAAACTTAATACCACCCGACATGTATAATGTCTCCTTCCTCTACTTCATCTCCTTCCTCCTTCACCTCTAATCTGTAACAGGCACCATACATCGAAATGTATGCACAATACGTAAATGTTATTGCTCTAGTCAAAGATCGAAACTATGACACAACTTAAGTTCTTTAACCTTAGATTTGCTGAAGTTATGTTGTTATAGGATACATTATTCATTAAACTTTTCTTCAAGGGAGTCACAACATGCTCTTAGTATATGCTTATATAATAATGTTAGGAAATGATGAAAGGAAAGACACTTCTAACTTAGTGTTTACCAAAACAATTTGAAATCAAAATATTACGAAGCTTAAAATTTTTTCTTGAGATTGAAGTGGCTCACTTCAAGGCATTTTCATCTCGCAACAAAAATATATCACAGATCTTCTCTTACAGAAATAGGCAAGGAAGCATGCAAGCCACCAACTACTCCAATAAATCTAAATCTCAAACTTGAAATTACAGAGAAGATGTCACAATATATACAGGAATGTATCAATATCTGGAAGGAAAACTTATGTATGTCTCATACACCCCTAGACACAGTATATTCAGTAAGTGTGATTAGTCAATTTATGAATAACCCAAAAGATGCTCATCTACAAGCAGCTCACCGTATATCAAAGAAACACCATAGAGGCATATATTGACTATGTGTCAAGAGGTCCACCAAATATTACATCTTTCTTTATGGAAACTTATTGAGCAAGAAATAGGATGTGGGGGTGTGATCAAGTGGGATGGCTCCATTAGCATAGCTCACAATCCAAAACTAAGTACATTGAAATTGACAAACGCTTCATCAAGGAGAAACTAGAGAGTGGGTTGATTTGTACTCCTTACATGTCCACATATGAACAAGTTGCATATATACTAACTAAAAAGTAGCTCAATGTTTCAAAGTATCTATTCAGAAGTTTGAAGTGAAGTATAGGAAAATATAAAAAAGGCCTGCCTGAAGAACAAAGCTCCTGCCAATACGGGTCTTGGTGAAGGGTCTATTGTATGCAGCCTTATCCTGCTTTGGAAGAGGCTATCTTGGAGACTCGAACCCATGATTTTTAGGCCACATGACAACTTACCGTTGCACTAAGACTCCTTCACTGAAGTGTAGAAAAATATGATTTCTTAAAACTATCTTTAGTTTCAAAAAGTTTTTTAAGGGTGTTTTATTAAAAAAGTTGTTACGAAGAATACATCTTATTATGTATTATGAATCTGTAAAAAAAAATTAGGATCTCATGTATTGGTATATTTTTCAATTTTCAACAAGATATTTGGGCAAAAATAAAAGACTCCAGTGCCTTTATCTAATATGTGATAATTTGAAGCTTGAAAAAGCCGAGCAGTATCCACTTTTAAAAAAAAAAAGTAAACCTAAAAGTAAATTTGAAATGTGACATTGATATGTTTCAAAAGTTGGTAAGAAATGTTCCAAACTTAGAAGACTAACCTGAGTTGGCCTCACTGATCCAGAAGTTGAGAAACCACGTCTTAGTTTAACCACTGCACCACCTCCAAAAGAGAAGCCAATGTTATCAAAAGCTAACCATGCTTCCCAAGAATCATTTTCTCCTGTAAAAAGTGCATGCAATCCCTGTGCAGGTAAATATTTTTTTAGCAAGAGGATAGCATGTATTGGATTGGCAACCTATTGGATAAACTGACATACCGGAGATGTGCCCTGCAAATCAATACGAGCAGCAAATTGACCTGAAGGTTGAAACGTGCGACGATGCCATACCTGAGCATATCACAATTTTAAGGGCTAGTGTCACTATAAAAGAGAAACTAGGCTGCTGAGGAACAAAAAAAAAAAGATCTTCAAACTTTCAAATACAAAACATAAAGATCAAGGGGGAGGCAATGAACAGGGAATTATTTTTTGATTAGCTGCACAAAGGTGTTCCAGATCTTCATTGCATTAGAGAAACTTGATTGCACTAAAGATTACTAGATCAAGTACAATAGATATTCTTTGGTCATCAGAAACAGAGAAGCCAGCTACGAAAATTGAAGAATGCAGCTAACAGTGTACCAGTCTTAGAGTAAGCTTCTTCCTAGAAGAACACATTTGACTCTCCAAAATAAGTAGTTAAGTACTGTAAAATACTGAATAGAAACAACAGATTTCAGGTCCTTAACATACCATATCTTAGAAGTGCACAAAACAAACACAAAATTAAAAAAGCTGCCTCGTGCAAGTGGTCAAATCTACAAGTATATGAATATAGCATAACAGAATTCATACTCGACAATTATATGCCAACTCTAGTTGTTCTGCAACATCCTCACGTAGTGGAAGCCAATCAAGTCCACCTTTACGGGCAAACCAATGGCCTCTTAAAACACGTCTGTTCTCACCACTCCAATACACAGGGAAACAGTGTCGCTTAGTTAAATCCACCTGCCATTAGAAGAATTTCAACAGTAAGCTATGTTAATATTTGTCATTTTAATAAAAGTTGAATAAAATCAAATTCATGATTAATTAAACCTTGAGCATAAGTGCATGTTAATATAGATTAGTAGTGAAATAGACTGAATTAGATTATTGAGTTATATGGAAAATGAAAATAGATAATGGCGCAGGTCCCAATGATTTGTTAAGTGACTAAATAAAATTTTAAAAATTAAAATACGTTTGATGGAATAAATAAAATGTTTTTTAGCACCAAAATGTTTGAGGATCACTAAAAACTTATCACAAGAGGGATCAATGGCATAGAGAGATGGGCTACTTGGTGAGAATAGAGAGAAGAGTGAGGAGATCAAAACACCCCAATTTCTTCACATAATAATCATCCCTAAATAAAGAGAAAAAAAATGAATGATTATTTTAAACAACTCATTCGTCTCCGTATCTTTCTCCTCTTCCGCCTTGTTGGTTTTTGGACAGGTCCACCAAATCAATTGGGCATCAATAGCATAGTTGTTATTGGTATCGTAATCGAGAATGAATGGTAAAAAAATCCAAGAAATGGCTGGGGTTTAGTCAAACCTCTAACTATATTTGAATTGCTTTTTAGTTGAATGAATGATAATTTCAGGATCATTGATGATTGGGGCAAATTATTGTCTTCACTTCCTTTCCACAATAGTTTTTTTTTTTAGTAATCTAGGTGTCCAACTCTTAGAACTGACTAATCATGGAGGCGATCGGCCTGGCCCGGAAAATTTCCACCGGCCACCATGGGCACCAGAGTAAATTCGGGTAGTGCTTGTGTCAAGCCCATAACATCAGATGGTTACTGCTCGAAATCCCCTTACGCGGAAATGCCATATGGGTGGAGTTTCGAACCCCGGTTTGCGGAACTGTGGACTTTCCGCAACACCGTGCTTCGAGGGGCCACAATAATCTTTCTTGATCCACACTAGTCTTGCTTGATTGATAGTGGATGAGAGAAAGATGGATGAGGTGTCAAGTCTAACAAGTGATGACAAGATTAAACAAGTGATCCTTGAGAACCATGAAGTGTGCCAAGATAAAGCTATTTAAGAGATTGGCAAAGCTTCTCTTATGATGTTCTGGTGCAACTTCTCTAAGAATCAAAGTAAGATTAAAGGGAAGCTAGATCAATTAAAATTTTTCAAAATCAGCTTAAATTGACAAACTATATACTACTTCCTAACTACTACTTCATCCTTTAACGAACTATCTACAATAACATCTACTCCATTTCTTGTTTTACACTTTCATTCTCTCCTTGTACCATAACTCAAAAAAGAATTCTCTATCATCTTTGCTTCTCCCCCACCAATTTTGTCTCTTATAAAATCAAATATCAATTTTTCTCATAACCATATACTATCTTCATTGATTTGTTAGTACGCGTTCCTATGTTCAAAATCCCAGATAATCCATATAATAATATATCTTCTTATCCAACCTAAGGTGCGAGAGTCTTTGCATATTTAACACTACACCCAAATTCACATGGAGATGTAGTGGTCCTTATTGAGATATAACAAACGGACCCTTCAACGCATTTCGTCCAAGGAAGAACCCAGTATTAGCACAATAATTTGATGGATCGATACGTAAAATTTATTATGTTTTATGCTAGTTGGCCACCTAACACAACGCTCCTCCTTTGTTTGGCCTTGAGGCCGACTATGATGGAGTTTATTCGCCATGGCGGATGGAGTTTATTCACCATGGCAGAGTGTGTGTGTGTGTAGGATTTTGTTACTCTGCTTACCTTATGGTGCTCATATTGTGTGCACCATGTATTTTTTTTCTTATTTTTAGATCTTAGGGTTTAGAGTTTAAGTTATAATATTTAAGTTAAAGAAATTTTAAAAAAATTACACATAGAGCTCATAAAGTGAGCATCATAAGGTAAGCAGAGTAACAACCCTCTCTCTCTATAGAATTTTGTTACCTACTTACCTTATGGTGTTGATCTTGTGTGCACCATATATATTTTTGTCTTCATTTTTTTTTAACTTAAGGTTTAGAGTTTAGGGTTTAAGTTATAGTATTTAAGCTAAAGAAATTAGGAAAAAAAATACATATGGTGCTCATAAGGTGAGCACCATAAGGTAAGTCGGGAAACAACTCAATATATATATAATGAGTGTTTTTAAGTTTTCAAATGTAGAACAATTTAGATAAAAACAAATAAATATATTTCTCTCTTTTAAAAATAATATAACACTAGCTCGAATTAAAATTTATATAAATAATTAAGATAAGTTTAATAAAATACATAACATGTGACAATGTTGATATAAAAAAATGCAATGCATTTTAAATGGTATTTTAATCATATAAATTAAAAATATTAAAAATAAATAATTTATTTTTTAACTTAAACAAATGTTTATTGAAATAAATCATTGTGTTGAATCCTAGTTGTTTATTGGCATGCTAACAATATTTCTCTCAAGTTTAAAATAAATATTTTAAAAATTAGAATTGAGTAAAAATCCATTTAGGGTTAGGTGGAGTCCACTGGGTAGACATGACTATTAGGATTAAGTAGGTTTAAATTGAATTGGATTTATTTTGATCAGTTTAAAACCGAACTAAATTTATATATAGAATAATTTGGTTGAATTGTATTTAATTTATTTTGCATCTCTCCCAATAATCCCTTTCCCCCACCGCATCCACTCCCTCCTTTGCTCTTAAGTTTTTTTTTCTCCCTTATGTTCTTATGTTTTGTGTCTACCTTAATGGCTAGATAAAGAAGGGAAATGAAGGAGGGAAACGAGGCAACTTCACGAAGGCCTTACGGTCAGGCCTCATCACTGCAAGGTTGTCGAGGCCTTGCGGGCAGGCGAGACCACAACAAGAGGCCTCACAATCAAACCTCACTATTGCAAGTTCACAAAGGTATCGCCTAGCTGCAAGGCTCCACGACCTCACAAAGACCAACGGTTGGCATGTTGACTATGGTTCCTTGTGCCAAAGCATTTTAGTGTCGGTCAACAAGTGGAACGATAAATTTCACATGTGCTGCCCGATGATGTATATTGTGCTTTTTAATTTATTTCTTGAAAATTCTAATAATTGAATATCTAGTTGTTGGCGTTTATTTTTTAATCTAAATTAACCAAAGCTAAATATAAGGTAATTATAACAAGCCAAGCTGAATATCTAATTGTCTATAGTTTAAAAATGTAAACTAGCCCAAGAAGGGGATTATAACTACCCAAATAGAAAGGAATTAAACAAGAAAACTTTTTGGAAATTCTCTAAGTACACATTAATGCATGTTGTGTCAAATTATATGATATGAAATCTTATTGTCTGTGATGGATACTGTATAACCTTGTTAGAATAAGCTTAAAACTTGCAATTTAGAACTATGGAGACAAATTTTAGAATCAAAAAACCTAAATTGAGAAATACGTGAAATATAATTTCATAAATTAAAAGACAGAAAAGGAACAACTAAGTTATTTGCATGTGAAATTATAAAAGTGCTTTAGATACATTATAAAAGATTGATAAAAAAAGTGATAATTAACAAATAAAGCGAAGGTGGTTGAATGAATAGAGGCTCATGAAGTCTTGTGTAATAATACTATAATATAAACAATCATGCTACATGTGTTAGTGTGCTAGGTAGTTAAGAAATAATATAAAAAATGAGTATATACAAGAATATTTAGATGGGGAGGTGGGGTTACTAAGAATAGATGGAAGAAAAAAAGATTATTAATGGTAAGAAATCTATATATATTGTTGAGAGAGAGAGAGAGAGAGAGAGAGAGAGAGAGAATAATTAAAATGGTATGGCTATGCTCAAAGACAATTGATTTACTTCATATTTTGACAGTTTACAGGTTAATTAATTAGACTTGTGGTAAGAGCAAAAAATAGACCAAGACGACGTCACTTGACATTTAAAGATATCTAGCCAACGTCTAAATAAGTGGGACACATGACTTGTTGCTACAATTGGAAGTAAAGCACAATACAGAAAAAGTCATAAACAAAATGATGTGCCCAATTAGAATAAACATTTATCCAACATATTATTTAGACATTAACTGGTCAGTAAATATAAAAAGCAATGTAAAGGAAAATGTCAGATTGTAGAACAAGTATAGGAAATACCTCATAAAGACCACCTTTTACGGGGACACCTACTCTCTCTTCCTCTACAGCATACAGCTCATCATATTTATAGTCAAAAGTTAAGCTACCAGTCGTTTGAGGTACACTTGGACCCTCACTACATTCTGCATATTCCTTCCACCAATGTGCAAGTAATTCTTCCTCCATCTGTAACATGTTTCTTTTGCAAACATTTCAATGACAAATATTTGAATGTAAAGTAGTGACACTTGTTTTAGGAACAAAAGAAAACTATGCAACCAATGATTAGAAGATTTACTATTTCAGAAGTTGTGATAATGAAACTTTTTTATCAGAGATCTGATATGGAATGCTAGGAGTGTATGCTAAGAGCAATTGGAAACAAAATGTAGTCAATACAGACACTACATGCTGCAATGTTAAAAAACAAAAGCTTTTATATTATAGCATGAAGCATCATCGCCTAAATTTTGCACAAGCTTCCTGGCAAATTGAGCTATAGATATTTAAATAAAAAATTTAAATAAAATAGTTATCCACCAACCAAATTGGTTAGCCTGGGCTTATCCTATCATTAGACAAAAGAACGCATTTAAGGCTATCTAGGTGAGAGTTCTATAAAGAAAAAGATAACTCGTGAATATGCAGGATTAAATTCTTTTAGACTACTTGTCTTTGTTATCTCCTTTGTCAACTCCATCATTAACTCCTTAATTATAGTTGTCTGCAGAGAACCAAGATTGATGAAAATGATTACTAGGGTAAACACTAACTGTAGTGAAAATCCTCCTAAATCCTTTAACTTGTACAAAAAACCTACATACCATATGTGCCAACTATTAGTTCAATAACTTCTTGGTCCATGTAAATATGTCACAGAAAGCTGAGAACTTAGTTCTAGGGGGTATGTAACAGTTCAGAGTGTTTGTTTGCACAAAGCAGACACATTTCCATGATAGAATTGTCAATGAGTATGAAACTGTAAGTTAAGGAGGCCCATTTCCTCTACCAAAAGAAAGAAAGAATAAACAACAGCATGTGTTAGTCAAACAATTCCCTTGCCTCATGGTTGTATCATCATCATAATGATACAACGGTTTATCACCATATGCTTTTCCAATTGACAAACATAACACCTGACTAGAATATTATTGGATCAGAAAATGATATAATAACCATCAGAAAAGTGTTTTAAATGACTTGAATCTTATTCTCTTAGTCCTTTCTTCCATTCTACAATTGATACATGTCCATGTTCATGCGAGGTGGAAAAAATACTAGCATGCCAATGAGTAGACAATCAATCTTATGTAAACAAGTAGCCAAGATGGTCCCCACAAAAATGAAAAACCATTAGGCTGGTTATGTGTAGTATCAGAAAGTCAAAGGCAGAGAAGTTGAACAGATTGTGGTCCTAGTAGTGACCTGCAAGAAAGAAGCCTCTAGTGCAAGAGAATCCCTCTTACTGAATCGGAAATAATCACTCTTTCCGACAATTTCTGTTCTAGGAACTGAAGCGGCAAGCTCTGTAAAATGAACATAAACATATTCATCAGCAGAGTACAAATAAAGTACTGTTATCTATATGTGATGGCATCATACTAGATTATGTTATTACTTTATGATAAAACTAGCATAACCTAAACAAATCATCTGACAGAAAGAGCTTGTCATACAATAATAGAATCACACTCTAATTGTACTGTTCGAATTGGTCCTTTCTGTATAACTTCTATACAAAGATGATCACGTTGACAAAATTGTCACAAGTTAACTAATTTGCAAGTGAGCTACTTTGCAGTGATCAAATTATGTACACTTTCTTTCTACTGAAACATTGAAAATAAATTGAGCCCAAAATCAATAAGACTCGAACTTCATGAGAAGTGAAAATGTTAAACATTTCAAATTGTTTGAATATTTAAACACAAAGAGTGGATAAGACTCTATACATAATTACATTTGTGCAATTACTTTGTACGTATGTCAACATTTCTTCCTTTATGTACATAGTAGGCATCTGCAACACCTTTTTCTCAAATAAATAAGGAGTTCAAAAGTGAATGCCCCTAAAAGTCAAAATCCTAGTAAATGTATGTGATGAGTTCGATGGAAAGGAAATTCAATAAACCAACCCTTTTCTGCGAGAGGAACTTTGCAAAAGTACCAACGGACATCATCCCCGTCAGAAGGGCTCTGCGTGCATGCCAGATACTTCTGGTGGGCCTTGCAATGTTCAATTGCATCTTCCAGTTTGGCAATGTTTGATGGCGTGTTCTTCAACAAATCAGGTGAAATCTCCTCAACCTGATTATAACCAGAAATATCCGAGAACAAAGGAATATCTTCATCGGCACTCTCTAGAACGTTAGTTAGTTCAGCATTTGCCATTACCAAATACTAAGCAACTTTTAGGCAAAGATCTAGAACTGGGGTCGCCTTCTTTGATCTGGTAGAAAGATAGAAGGAAAAAAAAAGGCATATCAGTGAACTGAACCAAGATCCTCAGTAAAGTAAACATTGTCCGCGCCAAGAGAATAATGAGCTAGACAGCCAAGGAAGAGTAACAATTTCTAGAATTCCAGAGACAAATGAAGAAGTTTATCATGAACACACCGACAACCGTGACATCAAAATGAAAACGCCTGCCCCCAAAATTGTCCAACCACAAAAATACCTGACACGAACTTTGCACGAAGGAGATCCTTCATGGAAGCCTTAACAATCACGGAATTGAATGCGGCAAAATTTCACAATAAAAAAAAAATTGACCGATAAAGACAAGAAAATCGAAAATAAATAAATAAACAACCGGAAAAAGAGGAAAGAGCTTACGGCCCGATCATGCGACCTCGAAATTGAAAGCGGAGAACGTGGAAACTGAGAAGATTTTGACGTTAGAGAGAAGAAGGTGTTGGTGTATTAGGGCTGGTAGCAAGGGAAGGGAGGAGGAAGAAGCGGCGGCGGAGGGTGCGAGGGGCGGTGGCCGTGGATTTGGGAAGGAGAACGCTGCGGTGGCGAGGGAATAAACAGGGCAGTTACGGAGGAGGGTCCCGTAGTGGCTTGCACCTGCGTTCCTAACAGTCTTTTCCTGTGTTCCTAACTTTCTATTCGGCTAAACAAAATGTAAATAATACTTAATTAATAAAAAATCAATGATCAAAACACACACATTTGGAGCTTAAAAAATATACTATCCACATTTGGTAGATCAAGTTACATCGATTCCTTCCCTGGCAAATAAAATAAATATATGCGACGCAGTTAAAAATCTAACCTTGGTGAGACAAATGTTCTCTCATAGTGTCCAATCAAGGTCCTCTGGTCTATTTTTTTATGGACAATTCCTAGTCCATAAGATGTGAATCAGAGGATCAGATCAGGAATAGATATATTAATCTCTTTTGA